>PVHY01005004.1:0-87589 GCA_004024945.1 Uropsilus gracilis
GGTCCATACAGATGCAAATGGCCAGACTGCCTCCTTCCCAGGCTGTTTCCGTGACAATCAGGAGATGCCACAGAGTGCTCCAGGTAGGGTAGCCTACCTGTCTTACGTGGTCTCCTCCCCCAGGTGCTGGTGGGCTACCTGCTCCTCTCAGCAGGGTCGGAGTCCCCTTTGCAGCTGACTCTTTTGTCCGCGAGAACCTCAGTCCGCTCTCCGGACTTTGGGATGGGCGCCGTTAACTCCAGGTGGGTTCCTTCCCCACCCCCTTTAGCAACTCAGTCCAAGCTAAAGTTAGGCTGAATAGCCAGGGTCCATACAGATGCAAATGGCCAGACTGCCTCCCTCCCAGGCTGTTTCCGTGACAACCGGGAGATGCCACAGGCTGCTCCAGGTAGGGTAGCCTACCTGTCTTGCGTGGTCTCCTCCCCCAGGTGCTGGTGGGCTACCTGCTCCTCTCAGCAGGGTCTGACACTTATAAGAATAAACATGCATGCTTAAGAGTGGAAGAAAATTTTGACAAAACACATATCTGATGATAGATATTTCCCTAAACCTACAAACACTACTTAAAATTCAACAATAAGAAAATAAGCAAATTCAGTTATAAAATAGAAAAATATCCAAACACTTCACTAAAGAAGATATGCAGACAGTAAATAAGCACTTGAAAAGATGCTCAATATCATCTCATTATGAATTTGCAAATTAAAACAACGAGATACAACTACATACTCATTAGATGGCTAAAGTCCAAAATAATGACAGTGCCAAATGCTGACAAAGATATAGGGCAACAGGAACTCTCATTCATTGGTAGTTTTGTTTTTTGTTGTTGTTTTCTTTTCTTTTCTTTTTTGAGACTAGGTTTTGCTATATTTGCCTGTAGAACCGCAGGCTCACGTTGCCTGGGGTACCACAGACTCAGACAATCCCCAACTTCCATTTCCCAGGTAGCTGGGATTACAGGCTCCTGCCACCACACCCAGCTATTTTTTTTTGGAATTAGTTCTTACTACATGCCCCAGGCAGGACTCAAACTGCGATCCCTCGCCCCAGCCGCTTCATAGACTGAAGCTTACAGACACGAGTCACCTTGCCCAAGCACCCATCATTGGTAGTTTTGAATGCAAATAGTGCACTTTGATAAACAGTATGACAGTTAATTACAAAGATAAACAAAACCTTACCATTTGATACAGCAATAATACGCACAGTCATTTATCCAAGTTATTCTTGAGTAACTGACCATCTTTGCAAGATTCCACCTCAGGAAATTCCTTTATCCATATCTTCCTTGTAACAATGTTTAATTTCCTCAAGATATCAACTGTGTGTCTTGGCATTCTCTTCTTAGCTGATTTTATTTGGCTATGGTTTATTGGGATATTTTGATTTAAATGTCTTAGAATATTACTTCTGGCAATAATTCACAGTACTACATTTCATAAAGGAATATTCATTGATACTCAGCCAGACTCTTTGGAGGTGGCTAATCAGATCTTTGATATCCCTTCTTCATCCATCAGAGAATGATTATCTTATTCACTATTCCTTAGAAACCTTTGTATTCTTTAAGGTTTAGCTGAAGTACCCTTTCTCTGTAAATCCTTTGTGTGTAATTCTAGGAAATATTCAGTAGCTACACTTACTTAACTCTTATTCTTTCCACCATTTTCTGGAAAAGCTCTCAAGAAAGTTACAGATAAACACTCAATTTCTACTGTAATGGAAAATTTTTAATATTAATTGTGTATTGACTCTTTTTTAACATAAAAACTGGTTACTACTGTCTTCTTGAAAATCTCCTTTACTTTCTTATGTTAATCTTTAAATTGTAAAATAAAGTATACATTTTTAAAAAGTGAAGAATGTTTAGGTATAAATACTTTAAAGCAGAATTTTTATAAGAAAAATTCTGAGAATTTTAAAAGAATCAGATTTTACAAGAATCAGAGCTTCTTGTAATCTAGAAGCTCTTCACGTGCTTCTTCTCAATCACAATTCCAATTTGCTGTTAAGCCAGATATAATAACTATTGTAACTTTTGTACTTATCTTCTTGTGCATACATCCTTAAACAAGATATTTTGATTTTTTTTTTAGAGTTTTAAGTAAGGGAATTAAACTCCTCCCCCCCCCAATTTTTTAAGAATATCTAGTTTTTCATCATTGCCATATACATCAATAAACATACACTCACACAAATATAGATTTCTTATTGTGTGGCTATATATCACTTTATGCATTTTGTTAATGGATTTTGTGGATTTCTAGTGTTTTATTTCTGTAGGCTATGATTCTGGAGACTTGTCTAGGGTAGTTACTGGATCATAAATTATGGATATTTCAATTTTAATAGAAAATGCCACACTGTTTCAAAGTAGTTTACCACTAATAGTGCTAAATGAGAAATAGGTCCATTATCACACCAAGACATAGGATTATCAAGACATTTTAATTTTTACCAAGAAGACAGGTATGTAGTGATAGTTCATTCAAATTTCTATTCAAAATTCTATTTCCCAGAAAACTAATGGTTTTGAGTATCTTTTTATACATTTATTAGAATTTGTATTTTTTCTTCAGGCTTTTTTTAATGCCCATTTTTTGGTCTGCTTTTTACTTGGTTTTAATTTTCTTCTTGGAATTTGTATAAATTATTTTTATATTCTATTTATTGGTCCTTTGCCAGTTATATGTTTTGCAAATGTTTTTATATTTTGCAGTTTTTCACCACTCTCTTGTAAATAACAAAAGCAGTTCCTAATTTTAATATGATAAAATTTATTAATGATTTCCTTAATGGCTAGTGTTCCATAAGAAATCATTTTCTGACCACACCTGGACGGGAGGTCTCCATCAGGTAGCATCTTCTCGTCCAGAGGGTGCAGTGGGGTGCAGGCCAGCTGCACACTACTGGGGGCAGCCGGGTCAGCCTGGAGGCCTCCATGAAACCCTGGGCTCCCACCCTTCCACCCCTAGCCAGTGGGGAGCACAGGCTGAGAAGACCCCAGTGTGAGCCCCCCCAAGTCTGAAGAGCCCATGAAGGGAGGCGAATGGGGTTTTAGCTCCATTCACCAGCAGATGGTTGTTGCACCAGGCAGCCATCTATAGCCCAGACCAGCTGGTGCATTTGCCCTCCCCTTCCCCCCCAGCCCCAGCCCAAAGGGAGATTGGGACTGCACATGCATGGACATCTGAACCTTGCCCCCATGCAGGGAGGTACCAGCATGGTGAGGGGAGGGGTGGTGGTGCATGGGATGTGTCCCTCCGTTTCACTCTCCAGCTAATCTTCAGGAGGTGCAAGAACATATATAACCCAAACCCCATCATAAAACAGGTAAGAGGCCAGGTAAAAATCCAGCCCACAAGCCTGAGCTGGACATAGCAGATGGATAATCAAAAGAGCCAATCCATGCAAGACAGGAGAAACATCTATAGAAACACAATATCATGAAGTGCACATATGTGCTTATTGGGTCTGGAAGATCCAAGACCTCATCTCAGAGATGCTTTCTAGAAGAGCAAGGTGCCCCTCCCTACTTTTGGGAGAGGGAAGGAAAGCCAAAAACTGGGAGCATCGGCCCCACAGCAAAGCTGCAAACTGAGGCAGAGGAGATTATCTACAATGGCCAATCACAATTGCCTGTATCCACAGAGAAACTTCTTCATCAGCAATGGCAGGGGGTGAGATCCCCTAAATCTGACACCTGAACCATACGGTAAAGCAGCAAAACAACATAGATGGGGTTGGAGAAGACAGTTTGCAAGGAGAAAGCATGGAAAGACCACAATTAAAAATAGACTGGCTGCCCAACGCAAACTTAAGAATGAAAACCTACCATCAAGGCTTACCTGGTTTTGAGAACACAGTCCTTCACCCAGTGAAAGAACACTACCATAGGAAAGAAAAAGACCAATGGACTTAACACAGACTAGCAAACAACAAAGAGTGTGGTCTGAGAAAATGGAGGGGGTACCTGAGGAAGGGAGGTGGGGAGATATCCCAAAAACCATTTACTTTTATTTAAAGAATAAAAAAATTAAAAAAAGAAATAAAAAGAAAAAGAAATCATTTTCTAACTTGGCATTAAGAAGAGAGTGTCTAAGGATTGCAGATGTTGAAAGTAGGTTTTAATATCCTACATTTAGTTAGAATTTCATGATGTCACTTTAAAATTATTTTTATTCCTTTGATTTCTCTTTTTCTAACTCTTACATTGCTAGTTTTATGTAAGATTCCATCTGAATTTCCTTCTTTGCTATACTTATTCTTCCTGACTGATTGCCTACTGGGTCTTCAACTCATTAGAGGTTCAGAA
This sequence comes from Uropsilus gracilis, assembly GCA_004024945.1. Taxonomy (NCBI): domain Eukaryota; kingdom Metazoa; phylum Chordata; class Mammalia; order Eulipotyphla; family Talpidae; genus Uropsilus; species Uropsilus gracilis. Next base: position 4,319 of record PVHY01005004.1, read on the forward strand.
TATAGTGATATTCCCAAGTAATTGGAAATTACTAATGTTTCCACTCTAAAGTTTGTGAGTTGTTTTTAAATATTCAACTTTGTGGTATTTCTTGTTGACTGGTAATATAAATTCACCCTTTTTAAGCTTCTGCAAAATGTTTTCTTTCCCCTTCAAGTTTTCATTACACATTTTAGATTGTTTTTAAGTTCTGTTAAGATATATATGTTGGAAATTTGTGATTGTATTAAGCATATAGAGTAATGCGTAACTGTTTAAAGGAATATCTCACATCTTCTTCTCATGGGTTCTGCTGCATTTGACCAGGTAATACCCAGAGCAACATATCACTTTTATTCACTCTTATGGATGCCACTTTTTCACACATGTTAAAGAGAGCAAAAAATATGATAATGTATAAGAATAAGTTAATGTCATATCTTTGACATCATGACTCAATAAATTTTTTATTTTAGTCAAGTTTTGTTAGGATAACATTTGGGCTTTTCCTAGAGAAGATTTGTAAGAGGAAAACTACTTACAAGTAAATAATTATAATTGAAAATTTGTATGTGATGTGCATGATTAAGTAACAGAGTGTCCTTAGGGAAAAACTGTTCAATTGTATTTAGAGTGAGCTTATAGGGAAATACCCAAGTTGACATAATCCTTAAAATGAGACTTGGTTTTCACCAGAAGACACAAAGACATTTCAAACAATTGAAGGAATAAGAATAGCATTAAGTAAAATCAGAAGGACTTGAGAACATCTAGTTATTCAGTAATTGTTACATACTGACTTGTAGAGTGTATTTAGAAGCCTGGCTGTAGAAATAAGGGTTATGTTTAATCATTAAAGCACTAAAAACTTTATGTTACAGGCAACAGATAATAATCAAAGAATTTAAACCAGGGGAGTAATGTAATCAGATTTTTGAAAAGAAAATAGTTACCACATTTAGGATGAATAAGTGGATTTGATGGGAGTTAGGGAAATAACAGTGAGGAGAATAACCAAATAGTCTTGGAAAGAGGTGGCAATGGGTACAAATTAAGACAGCAGCACTAGAGACACTAAGAAAAGAATGTATTTGGAACATAACAAAGAAAAACCTGGTGATAAATTGTATGGTTTTGAGAAGACTGGGAAGATGCTATATTTACTGAGATAGGTAGCAGTTCATACTTGGGGCCGATGAAAATGATGCATTGCTTGGACATGTTGAGAAGGATGAATTTGTCTAAAAGTGAAAGGTTTGGCTTTCAACTTTGAATCCAAGAGAGAGGTCTTACATCAAGATGTGGGTCTACAGTATAAATTGTAGTTCTGAAATACATTCGTTAAAATGATAACGTGAAAGACAGAGATTTTGGAGACCCTTTATCTTAAATGGGTCAGAAAGAAATAGAACTAAAAACTAATATGAACAAAACAAAGATGGAGAACCAAAAGAAAGTAAAATCTTAGAGCTGGTCAGTGGTATCCAGTGCTATAGAAATAATAGAATTGATAAAATCCATAGGTCATGACATTACCATATACCTTGGTAAAATCTTTTTTATCAGAGATGGTGGTTACTCACACTTAATTATGAAGAGTAGGTAACTGCTGAAACAATAATTAAAGGTAGAAAGGAAAAAAATAAATCTTTTCAATGAAAAGATTGTAATTATAAAATATGATGCTAGACCCAGAAATATTGAGTTAAAAAATTAAAAGTGACAATAATGTATATCATCAAATAATTAGTGCTGTAAATGTTCATGACAGATCTGATGCGTACTTAAGTAGGTATAATGTCAAGGTATAGCCCCAACCTTCAAGCTTTACAATTCATAACTCTCAAAAAATCCATTTGCTGGATTGAATTTGAGTTTCCATTAATATGCAAAACATCTCTGTGTTCTACAATAATTCAGTTTAATTTATGTATTTGCTTCCAATGAAGGTCATCGGACACTTTTTATTGGAGTTCATGTACCCCTGGGAGGAAGAAAAAGTCATCGACGTCACAGACATCGTGGTCATAAACACAGAAAGAGAGACAGAGAGAGAGATTCAGGCCTAGAGGATGGAAGAGAGTCACCTTCCTTTGGTAAGAATTTCTCCTTTTCAAAAAAAAATTAATTTTGTGATTGTGATATTATGCTTGTGTATACAATCCATAGTCAGCTGTGCAACTTCATACTCAAAAGTTGATAGATTGAAGGTTAGGGAGAAGCGAAGAGTAAGTCCAATCAGTGTTTAGGGAGTATAGGTCTGAACTGTTTCCCACATTTTTAGCATTTTGTTTTTCATGACTTGAAATTTGGGAGTATAGGAAAAAGACTATTGAAGGACCTCGTGGCGCAACGGTAGCGCGTCTGACTCCAGGAAAAAGACTATTGGAGGATTTCTTTTACTCGGTCTTCCTCATCTTCTTATAGTTAATAGAGATTCCTCTTAAACTGAAGGAATGAATGCTCTGTTAGACTAAACTTTAATGATTGAGTTCTCGTTATTTGTTAGTATTTGAGGAGATACATTCATATCATGTTGGAAATGATTGCTAAGCAAAAATAAACTTATTCCCTCTGCCTCTGTCATCTTTTTCTCATTTTCCTAACTTGAATGCATTATGTCCATTTTTCTGGAATAGTGATTCTCAACATTGACTATTTCTAGAAGTAGTAAGAACATTTTGATGTCCAATCCCCAATTAATCCAGAATTTATGTGGGCAACATCCACAAGTAGGTTTTTTAAAAATTACCCTTCAGTGAGTCTAATGCGCAGTGAAGGTGAGATACGCTCTTGTAGAAACTTTACTATTCAAAGTTTGGCCCCTGAGCCAGTATTATCAGTCTCACATTAGCACTTGTTAGAAATGCAACATCCTAGGCTCCACCCTAGACCTCTTGAATTAGAATCTGTACATAAAAAAATCCTTTGGTAACTTACATGAATATTGACATTTCACAAACAGTACCCTAGAGCATTGTCTGTCAAGTCATGACTATCATAATCATTTGTAGGACATTTAAGACTATATTGATGCTAGACTCTATCCTCAAAGATTTCTAGTTCATTAGTCTTGGATGTTTTCATAGGTACTGGTAATATTTAAAAATACCCCAAGTGATTTAATATTCAGGTAGGACTCAAGAACCATTGCTCCTGAGAGGTTTCTGCCACTTTATTTGATGAAACTTGAAATAAGTGAGGTGGCCCAGATTTTTCCTCTGATGTGCCAGTCACTATATTTGGATGCCACCTACTTCCTCAAACCACATGAATATCTTTACTGACATTTAGCCCCAAGACCTGTTTTACGGAGGACTAATGTTTGGCACCCTGGTGATCTCTCATAGAACTTCCTGGATTTCACTTTTCTGGGTTCCTTCTAGACACATTTTCTGCCTTTATTCTTATTTATGGTCAGGTTGTTTTCTTGATAAGCAAGAACTTGGTCATATGCTGAAATGGGAACCATACTATAAACACCAGGTCACTGATCTGGGCTCTGATGGTCTGCTTAGTAAAGATATATGAGGTTTCATTGGTGAAGCCTTCAAAGTTAACTTCTGTCCACTGAAGACAAGTTTATTTTACTTGGAAGGATTTTAAAAAAAAATCATTGAAGATATTTTTACAAGTGCTTTACAATTCTTCAGAATCTAGCTGGCTAAGAGATACAGTATAGAGGATAATGTGAGGAAACATCAGGTCACTTTGTCAGGAAACTGATGATTTTATGTTGTTAATTAGGGTACATGTTGTGAGGACTGGAATAATTTGACATATGTACTGGTGCAGGTATCATTTAACAACATTCTGAGAATTTTTTAAAAATTGACACTTTAAAAGTTTTGTCACTTCAGTGAACAAAACCCATCAGTGAAACCTTACATCATTTTAGGAACCAAATATTTAAGACCCTACTGTTTAGAATCTGGCTGTGCTAGTACTGCAACAGGATAGCAGTGAATGGGCCATTGCTGTAGTTTACATTTTGCTTCTATCACAGACCTACTCTAGGTCTAGCTCAGGTCTGTCATATCTAACAGAGTATAATCTTAGGTGAGTCTGATGAGAAACCCAGCTTTTTCACTGTAAGGTACTGTTGGTGGTGGTTATGCTTTGATTTTATCTAAAACAAAAACAAGACACTCTTTCATGCTTGCAAATAAGCTCAACTACTCTTGTTACTACACTTAAAAAGCAAAGTAGTTTGCAAAAAAAAATGATGATTAGTTGAATCTTCTTTAATGCAACTAATCTCCTGATAACAGAAAAATACCCACATTTTGTATTTTGATAATTTTGATTCAGCTTTTATTTACATTGTTAAATTTGAAATATATTTTCAACTGGGAACATGGTTGAGTTATTTAAAAATAAAATGTTTGAAGCCCAACCTTCAGTTAAAATATTCAGAATGTTTTTTATGTGGGACTGTTACTCAACTTCCCAACAAAGAATGTCACAAAAAAAGATGGTAAGATTATGTCAATAGTATCTGGTTAATCTGAAAACATAGATCCTATTAAATACTATGTAAAATATATTGCACAAAGATTTTTATAGACTGGTAAAACTCAAGAATTATATTTAAGACTTTTCTAGTCTTAGTAAAATGCGCCAAATTCAAAAACAATGATGTCAATAAAGATGACTGATAAACTATTGTAGAGGAGCACTGACTTTCTGTTTTTACTTAACACTAATTAGCTGATATAAGGTGATTTTTTAAAACTAATTTTATTTTAAAGTTCAACACAAGTCATTACAAGTGTTAAGACTTATAAACAAATGTTAAAACATATAAACATATAAAACATACAACTCAATGAATGATCAAAAGGAAACATCTACATTACTAACCATCTGTGCTAGTCTCCAGAAACTCTTTCTATATATACTCCCAGTTGCTACTTTACCCCTCCTCCCACAAACTAGTGTCTAGATTGTCTTCTTCCACAGGGTGTTTTGCCTGTTTTCAACTTAGATAAATGAAATCATATAGAGAATAATACTTTATATCTTGCTCTGATGCTCATTATTGTGTTGATGAGATTCACCAATATTTTTGACTATAGCTTTGGTTTATTCATTTTTATTATTGTATAGTATGAGTGCATACTTCTACTGCTGATGGACATTTGGATCATTTACATTTTGGAGCTAATATGAATAATGTTGCTGTGAATATTCTGTGTGTGTTTCTTGGTACACATATGTATTTTTCACACCTAAGAATGAAATTATTGTTGAATCATAAGGCATGCATTTTCTATGTTTGATAGATTTAGCCAAACTGTTTTTCCAAAGTGGGTACATATTTACATTTCCATCAGCAAAGTATGAGGGCTTATGTTGTTTCACATTCTTCCAACACTTGATAGTTTCCTTTTTTTTAACATTAACTATTCTGATAGTATAATGATAGGTTATTTTAATTTACATTTCTTGATTGCTAATTAGGTTGAACAAATTTGCATGGGCTTTTTGATAATATTTGGATAGCATTTTCTTTTAATTGCCTATTCATCTTTTTTATAGAATTATTTTTTCTAATTGATTTGTAAAAGTTCTTTATATGCTATGGATGTAATTCTTTTGTTGATTTTACATCTTTCAAATGTGTTCTCACATTTTTACCTAACTTTTCTCTCTTTCAATTTCAAAAGAAGCCACAAAGAGATTGAATCCCTTATCTTCTAGGTCAACAATCTTAATGCTGCTGTTGATTCCTATTGTTATTTTAGTAAATATAGAAACAGTTCTAATGTTGTTCTACTGTATTTTTGGCTATGGTTTGCTCTTTGTTTCAGTGGCTCTCTTGAAATAAAATACCTACCAACATAGGAGAAATATTTTATGCTTAGAAAATTCTTTCTAATTTTGATAGTTTTGTGATTCATATGACTATGTCATACTATTTTAAGGTACATAGATATGAAAAATGATCATTGAATAATACATTTTGAACATATGCTGTATTTTAGCATAATCTATGTTCTTTTTTAAGATGCCTAAAATATATTTGTAGGTTGATCATGGAAAGAGATTTGTGAGCATAACTTAATACCTACAAAAATAATTTCTACTTGAAAGGATGAAAAGGCAGATAGATATAGGGAGTCGTATGCTATTTTGAACCAAAATAAAATATTATCTTACTTTAATAAATCACCATTTCCTATACTTTTGCCTTAAAAACGTCTTTGTAGCACCTTATATGTTACATCATACTTTCAAGTTCTATTCATAATTGTGAAGATCTTATTTCTTCATGTTTATTATTTTATGACTAGTGTATTAAAGGTTTGTGTTGGATGATCCTCATGTTTTATAAGGAAGGACAATAAAAACCTTTTAAAGTTCATGCATTAAGCAACTGAGTTTGGTGGGCTGGGTGTATGCTAAGGATAATAGATGTCTAGATTCTTAATGTCAAATGAAATAAATTACTGAAAACAGTAATGAGAGAAAATGTTTCATAAGCGTGAGAAAATGACAGAAATGTTGAGGCATGGCTGTTTTGGGATGTGGTTGCTGACAAGTCAGTTAGTAATTAGAACAGACTGCATGCTGTACAAAAGGGTTGTGTCTGCTCACACTGAGTAGGTCTAATGGAAAGTATTGACTTTCTTAGTGTAATGCTAAAAATGCTATACATACTGTTTTTAAATGATTATACTAAATACTAATTTGTGTGTGTGTGTTTGTCCAGAACAAATGGCCATAAGGAAAAGGATAATTTGAAGCTTTGATTTGGCTCTGATGAGATCAGGATTAGTATACATTACATAACTATCACCCAGATAGTATATTTTTAGGAAAAAGACAAGTAACAGTTTCTTATACCATATAAATTGGATCAGAAATGTACATGATGTACTGATTATTTTCTTACATGTGATATTTATAAATTTTCTTCAGTTTCATTTAAAAATAAACATTCATTAATCATTCAGGAAATTGTCATCTTCCCTTGAAGAGTTAGTGAGGCACAAGATTTGGCTATTGATTCAATTCTTGTTCATCTTTATGTAGAATTTAGTTTGACAAAGTTCTTAAGCTATCTGTCATATTATCATATTATTTCATATTATTGACTGTATATAAAACAAATACCTGGAGAAAATATGTTATATATGTAGATTTTTTTTCCTCTTCCTCTTTCTTGACTATAAACAGTCATGCATAAGATGTTATGTTGCAATTTGGTAGGAATAGTGAAAAAATTAAGACATGTCCTATTTTTTTGAAGAATTTATTTTTAGAGTAGCTTTAGGTTTATGATAAAATAGAGAAGGTAGAAATTTCCCACATATACATAGCCTCTCCAATAATCACTATCACTCACAAGAATGGTAGATTTTTTTTTAACCAAAAATAAAATCTTATGGGCACATCATAATCAAAAGCCCATATTTTAGGCTGTTAAAATTGTAATTTATAAAGGTTTGGACAAAAATATAATGATATACATACATCGTTCTAATATCACAAAGAGAATTTTTGGTGCCCTAAAATTTGTTGTGCTCAATCCATTTACTTCCCTTCACCTCTATGGTGATAATTTTAGTCTCTATATTAGATTTTCCAGATGTCATATAGTTGAAATCATTTAGTATGTAACTTTCAGGTTGTCTTCTTTTATTTCGCAATGTGTATTTAACGCTCTTTCTGTTTTTTTCCCCCTTTTTCCATGGTTTGAGCGCATATTTCTTTTTAGGGCTTATTATTTGGATGTAACCACAATGTATTTGTTCATTAAAGGACATTTTGGTTTCTTCCAAGTTTTGGCAATTATGAGAATAGCTCCTGTATATATTGGTGTGCAAATTTTGTGTAATAGTTCTCTTGTTTTAATTTTTTTTAATTGATTGTATATATATTTTTTTATATCATGTCCAACGCCCCCTTGTTGTTGCGTGCCCCAGACTGGTCCAGGGATCCCAGCCGGTCCCCTTACTCGCATTTACTATCATTTTAATCTCTTGAGTACACCACCCCCTTATTTCACCCTCCCTTTTGTTCCTTGCTTCAGTTCTGCTGTTAATTTTAAATTTTACTTGTCCTTTTGTTTGTTTTTTCTATATCCTGAATATAGGTAAGATCATCCAGCACTTCTCTTTATGTTTTTGGCTTATTTCTACTAACATGATTATTTTTAGGTCCATCCATGTTATCACAAATTAATCAAATGTGTCTTTTTTGACTGATGAATAATATTCCATTGTGTGCATATACCACAATTTTCTGACCCATTTGTCTGCTTTGGGGCATTTGTGTTGTTTCCATATTGTAAATAATGCTACAATAAATATCCAAGTACAGGTGTCCTATTGAGTTAGCATTTTTGTATCTTTTAGGTAGATTCCCAGAAGTGGTATTGTTAGATTGAGTGGTAGTTCTATTTTCAATAATTTGGGGGTCTTCTACAGTTTTCCATAGTGGCTGGGATAGTTTGCTTTTCCACCAGCAGTTTAAAATGTTGCTTTCTCTTCTCATTCATGCCAACACTTCTTGTTGCTGTTTTCTGATATGGGCCATTGCTACTGGTGTGAGGTGATATCTCTCAGTGGTTTTGATTTCCATTTCCCTGATTATAAGTGATGTTGAACATTTTTTCATATGCTTATTGGCCATGGATATTTCCTCTTTGGAGGAGTATCTTTTAAGCTCTTCTCCCCATTTCTTGACTGGGCTTTATGCTTCACTTTTGCTAAGTTGTGTAAGTTTTCTGTGGATCTTTGATAGCAGACCCCTGTCAGTTGCGTGGAATGAAAAAAGTGTTTCCCATTCAATTAGTGTCTGTTTGTTTGGTTGTTGTCTCTTTTGCTGTGCAGAAACATTTTAGATTCATATAGTCCCATATTTAGTTTCATATAGGCCCAGCAGTTTATGTTTTTCTTTGCTGGTATAGATGTGTCCTAAAACACGTTTCTGCAGTATAGCTTGTGGAATGTTTTACCTATGTTTTACTCTATGTATTTTATAGTTAGGCATAGTTTTTGACTGTTTTGAATAAATATAAAAGAGCACAATAACTGGGTTATACAATAAAAGTATCTCCAGACTTGTAATAAATCACTCAGTTGTTTTTGAGTGTGGTTGTATCATTTTGCATTCCCACTAGCAATGTTTGAATGTTCCTGTTGCTCCACATCTTTGCCAGCAGTTGGAATAGTCACTATTCTGGAATTTGATTATTTTATAGGGTTTAATTTTTATCTCTTCACCTGTTTATTTTTCATGTTTATTTATTTGTGGAATTATATGTTATAGTCAGTTAGTTGATTTAATGGTCTTATTAGAAACACTGTCAGCCTATGTTCCCCAGTTGATAAAGGTATTTTATCCTCCCCAACTTTAAGAGCTTGAGTTTTTAGAGACTCATATACACTTTTGATCCAGTGTGTCTTGTGTCCATGTCACACATTATTTACCCTTTCCCCAAGAATGCAGTACTTACACCATAGCATTGGTGAGAAAAAAATTGTTCAGATGTTTAACCAAACACCACTAGTAGGTTATGTAGCACTCAGTTGACTATGGTGACTCTCAAAAATGAGGATACACTTGGTTAGATGGTGAAATTCCTGGATAGTTAACTATGTTATTATGTATACCCTGTGACAGTATACCTACAGTATGAATAATCAAAACAGTATAAAAATATGTCTTTAAATTTACCTGAAGAAAACAACAATAAAGCTGCATTTCACCTCAACATTAAGTCACTGATTAGTTTTTTATGGATTAAAGGATTTCCCTCAACTTTCTCCTTGTGTTCCACAGAGCTTGTTTCTCACATATTTTGTTGTAATTGAAGTAATGCTTCTGACCAATGGAAAAATTGGTGTAGAAACTTAAGAAGATGAAATTCACCTGACTTTGTAAGATATATCCTGATGTTTAATCAGTTGAGTTGAAGTACCTGATAGCCTGATTCAAGTCCATGCAAAGATGTCTTATCCTTTCACTTTGAGTTCTCTTTGTGGTAGACAGATAAATGCTGTATAAGGCAAAATGCTTTTTTTGGTTAGATAATCTAAATGTCTGATGAGATATCATGCTTATGGGAAAATTTGTGAAAAGACAAAATGATTTCAATATATGGAGTAATGTTATTAGTTACTATTCTCAATGGTTTGTACCATCAGATTTTCTGAAAGATAAGAGTGTGAAACAAATACTTCTTTGAAGAAGTAATGACTATAAGCTTTCCAAATTTGGTTTAAAAAAGTCCTAAAATTACAAATCCATGCTCATATATAGCATGATCAGACTTCTGAAAACTAAAGACAAAGAAAATCCTGATTAAAATTATAAGGGAAAAAGGTAGACATTTTAAGGAATAAAGATGTCAATGATTATGGATTTCTCATCAGAAAACATGGTGACTAAGGTGAATTAGAATTGCTTTTTTAAAGTGCTAAAAGCACAGCCAATACAGAATTGTATATTGAATGGAATACCTTTTAGGCATGAAGTTAAGACATTCTTAGACTAAAGAAAACTTACATCAGACTTAATGACTGTTATACCTTACAACTTGAATGTAGCAAGGATGGCCAGTCTCCAAAGCATAGTGGGTTTTCTACATAGTGCAACAATAAGAGTGAGTGAGAGAGAGAGAGAGAGAAAGAGACTAAACAACTATAGTCCAGAAGAAGAGTCCAAACAAATATGGCAAATTGATTCCTAATATAATGCAAAATTAACTGTATGGAAAATAAATGTTCTTAAATTGTTCTTTTAACCCATGCCTTTTCAACAAATGGTGTTGAAACTTTTGGATATGTGTATAAAAAAAAAAAGACCCTTAACCTAAATGGACCTATAGCTCTTAGTATATGCATTTTTAGAAATATAAATTTTTAATAAAGTGTGAAAGAAATACATATAATCTTTATGCAAACAGCAGTTAAATTGACATCAAAATCAACATTCATAACAGAAAAACATGACCAATTAGAATTTTAGCAAAATTTAAAACTGCTCATTGAGAAACTCTATTAAAAGGAAGAAAAGACAAGTGACAGCGAAGGAAAATATTTTCAAATCATAAGTTTAGCAAGCACTTATATCCAGAAAATATAAGGAACTCTCAAATTCAATAGTAAGGAAAATATCCAATTAAAATGAGCAAATAGTTCAATGGACACTTTAAAGAAAAGATACGGATGACAAACACATGAAAAGTTGTCAACAGTAGCCATCAGGAGAATGCAAATTGACACAGTAATGAGCTATTATTACAAAAATGACTGAAAATAATAAGAGCTGATGAAGATGAGGAGTACCTGGCTGCTGGAAATGCAAGCACAAACCATACTCTCTGGAAAGTTGCTTAGTAATATCTTAAAAAGTTGGATAAGCACTTACCATATAACCAGGAAGTCTATGTATTTACACACACAATGTGTGTTTACACATAAGTATACATGAACACTTCTAATTTTTCTTGTCATATTTGCCCCAAATGGATACAACTTAAACATCCTTCAATAGGTGAATGGATACACAAAGTGGTATATTTTTACAATGGACTCAACAATGAGAACAAAAAAAAAATGTAAGAAGAAACTGCTGATACACTAATTGACACAGCTGTATCAAAGTTGTGATGCTAAATGAATAGAGCTAGTCAATAGCTTAATATATCACCTGCATCCATTTATTTGACATTCTAGAAATGGCAAAATTGTAACAGCAGAGACTGTATCTTCCTACTGGTTAAGGGAGAGACAAAGGTGGGACTAAAAAAAGCATTACAAAGTCTTGGGTGAATTATCTTCAGCATTGGTTTATTGTAAGGGGATTTTATCAGTCTACTCTTCTGAATATTATCAGAGTATAGCAAATATGGGAGAAAATATGAAATAGAAGTTTCCATGCGTGTTATAACCCAAATTAATCATCACATTTAATTTTATTTTTTGATAGTAAACATTATGTATTTACACTCACACATGTATTTGTCCCAGCTGAGTTTATATAGTACCAAATTTGGTTTTAATTTCCCAAGTCTACACTACAGCATTGTTGCAGTGGGGGCCTGGTTGTGTTTGGAGTGGTGTACACTTGAAGTCATAGTAACGCATGTTCATGTCTCTCATTGTCCATAGATACCCCATCGCAGCGTGTACAGTTTATTCTTGGAACTGAGGATGATGATGAGGAACACATTCCTCATGACCTTTTCACAGAACTGGATGAGATTTGCTGGCGTGAAGGTGAGGATGCTGAGTGGCGAGAAACAGCCAGGTGAGGATTTTTGTTGAAGGGTGAAGGTATGCTAAAGAAACATCCTGCTATTAGAAAAAAGAATTTCTAATGCCATGGCTTTGCAAACATCCAAGGGAGCTGCTGATTTCTGAAACTGCGCATCTGGTCTGGGCATATCCTATAATGGGATGTAGGTCAGAATGAAATCTGAAGATAGTAATTATAGTAAACAGTGATGAAGCGCCAGCAGCAGCTGCAGTCTTAAAGATAAACAGTAGCATAATTTGTGTGTCATCAGGAAGACAATAGAAATGTAAAAGTAATTTCTTTCTTTTCAACTGCTGACTTGTATCTAACATAGTGATGCATAGGGTAATTTGAGTGTGAGACTTAAAAGAAAGGGCACATATGATGATGAGAGTTTAGGTATAGTTCTGGAACTCAGGTACTATATTTGGTGAGGATAAAAATATTTTGTAATGTTTCAAGGTATGTGTATATCTTAACATGGTGGTTTTTTCAAAATATCTTTTCATAAGTTAGTTATTCTGTCATTTGTTATATACAGTGCTTTATAATTGCTATAAAAGTAAATAAGTAAACTTTTGAATTTCTCATTCATTCTTGGCAATTTATTTGATAAACACTTGTATGTCAGGTGCATATAGGACAACATCAAAAAGAATGTAGGTTTTGTCTTTAATAACCTCACAGTCTAACGTGGAACTCAGACAAGTATACAGAATTGTAAATGCTACAGAAGGAGGTCGCGACAGCACGTGCACAAGACCTGTGGGCACACCTAGCACTGCTATTTACCCAACTGCTTCCTAAATTTTAACCTGGCTCTAAAAAATTGGGATCTTGTTGAAATTGGATTTGGTGGATCTCAAACATAGAGTCTTAGAAACTGCATATCCAGCAAGCTTACAGGTGCCATCACACCAATGTTTTGACAAGAGGATTGCATTTTAAGTAGCAAAGATCTAAACCACAAGGGAGAAAAACAAGGATAAAGGCAGGATCTTCCTTCTTCTTGAGCAGTAGGAGGTGATTCCTGAGCTGGTTTTTAAAATTAATTAATTATCTTCAAAAGGGTGGTTTTTCAAATGAAAATGGGGAGAAGCCAAGGATGCTTGCAGAGACAGAAGCAGAGACAGAGAAGAGCTGTCCCTGAAAGGGACAGGTTTGTTAATAAAGGTCTACATAGTCACAGGTGGACAGTCTGGTAGGAGAACTGCCTCTGCCACTTAGTGGAGAGAGGTTGGTGAAGAGAAGCACAAGTATAGTCACAGGTGGGCAGGAAGGCTGCTGCTGATTCACCTCTTTATTGAGGTAATGTTGGTTTATAGCATTCTTAGTAACTTGAAAGTATAGGATCCCCCTTCAAGTATAGCTACCATAATACACCTGCCAGCAAAGCACCCATTCTCCACCATCACAGTCAAGGTGGCATTGGAGTGGCTAGAAGGGAAATGGGGTGGGGCGTGGGGCATCTAGACAGAGAAAGCAGAGCATCTTCAAGCACCTCTGTTGACACAGGTTTTTTGGCTGTTTCTGTTCAGCTCTGCCTTCCATGATCACTCAGCTCTGTTAGAAATACTTTTGGTTTAACACATTTGTTAGTGACCCATTGGTTCCAATGAACACTTGAGAATCATGGTGCTTTACTGGATCATATTAAACTTTTGGTTTCATTTAGTCTCTGCCTTAATTCTACCTAGAGTTAGTGTGGAATTAAATGTGCAATCATGATATATCATGAATTATACTAGCCCAGTTAAATTTTGTTTGATATATTTTGAGTGGTCTTTACAGCTTCTTTTATTTAAAAAAAAAGTGCTAAAAAGAAACAGAAGCAAACCAAAATGTTTATTATTTAGTTCATTAGTACATTTAGTACATTTATTATTTAGTTCATTAGTACATTTAAAAATTATAAAGTAGAAAAAGTTAAAAAGCAAAAGTAATCCTTTACTCTTGGTCACAGTACTTCTCAAAATTAGTAATAGTTTCTAATGCATATTTTTGTAGACATTTTAATGTCTAGATCTGTATGGAGTTGTATGATCACTTTTATTTATACAATAAGGATTATTTACAGTGTTCATAGCACATGTTTGGACCATTTTCCATTCATCATTGCAAATTACTCAACCTTTTAAATGACTGTATTATATTTAACTATATGGACACACTTTATTAGCCAGTCTGGATAGGAATTTTAGTTTTTTTGCTTTCTTTGTTTTGCTACAAATATTTTTGCAGCGATCTTTGCTTCTGTTCTGGCATTACTTTATGGACATCTATGTAGGATGACTTTCTAACAATGGAATTTGTTTCTCAAAGAAAGTATAGTTATTTTTTAAACCTTAATATTGAAAATTGCCTTTGTATTGAAAATTGCCTTCCAAATTGTTTTGGTAATTTACACTTCCACCAACAATATATGAGAGTGTTTATTTTCCCTATTTTTTAATTTATTATTTAATCATCAAACTTTTTTGCTACTTTTTATTTTGTAGATAAAAATAAATCTTATTATTTTAATTTGCATTTCTTTAATTATTCATGAAGTTGGACATTTTTCCATGCTTTAATGTTTTCCCTGTGATCTGTCATTTCTTTTCCCAATTTTATGTCAAATCATTCATTATTTTCTTTATTGGAAATTTTTAATACCTTAAACTGTGTAATGTGCAAATTACCTTTTAAAATGAAAATTTTACATAAGTTAATTTCATTATGATGCTTACTATTATTTATTTATTTTCTTTGCAATAACATTAGTTCACAACATGGTATGTTCCAGGTGTGTTTTTTCTATCTCAGCAACTAGAAATATCAACCTATGCCCAATACTCAGTGTCCATTCACCATCTGTTATATAGAATTTAATGCAAATAACTTTTACATAATCTAGTACAACTTAAAATCAGAAGCTTTGCTTCTTTTGTTTTATCCAACTGTCTCAAAAACTAAACACTTTGGAGTTTTAAAAATTATAACACACACGTATGCTCATCTTCTTTATTTAATGACAGAAGACTACATATTTGATCTTTATATATGTTGTGGAACTAGTGATATAGCTTTTGCTCTTTCACGATTAGATTTGTTGATAAGAAACTTAAAGTGCAAACCTCCCTATTTAAGACTAAAAGCATCTGTCTTCCACTGATTGTAAGAAATGAGTATTCTTGGATGACTTGGAGGAAGGTGAGCAGGTGGTTATGATGACTACAACTTCTCTAGTAACTGAGAGTCTTTAATCTTTTGTGAGTTCTTTTGGGAAGCATTTCTTTTTTTCTTATATATTTTTTTCTATAACATGATTTTATCAGTTATGACTACAGTAGGATACCTGCCAAGAGATTACCAATTCACCACTGTAGTTCATTGGGGAAGCATTTATTTTATATTTCTTTCTTTGCTTTCATCATATATAATAGAATTGAGATGCAAGATTGGAATACATATGTGTGTATGTATACACACACACACACACTTCCTTTTAAAATATAGCATGAGTTGGCATAAATAACTTCCTTATTCTTAAAATTGTTGATGATTTTTCACCTTCCAACTCAAATGTGTTCTGTTCCTTAAACCCAGTAACTTCCTAATAACTTTCCCCCTTATAAAGCTGGGAGGAAGCACAGCAATACTAGGATCTAGCACTTTCATTCTGTCATTCTTGAGCAGGTAGGTTTTTATCATGCATTAGTGAATTAAATAGAATAGCATGTTTATCCTAAACCACCCAAATGTATTGCTGCTTAATTATAAAGAATGAAAGAGGTGATTCATTTAATCATTAGTATTTTCTAATTTTATTAGTTACAATTGTGTTCTTAGCCATGTTTCTGGAGCCTTATGCATGGTGCAGCTGTTTGAGGTTCAGGGAGACATCTGATGAGCAATCAAAATAGTAACAGACATTGAATAGGAGGGTAGATGAATTTTGGCTGAGACACAATAAGTCAGGGGAGAACAGAATGTATTTATTGAGGACTTAGAAATGTAGTAGTTTTTAAAGTGGCAGAAGAAATTTTGTTCTGATTGCCCTAGCTCATTTAAGAAGGTTAAGTTTAGTTAACTCACAATTCCATCTGATTTTTAAAACACAACTTAATTCTAATAAATCATTAGTATAACTGTTAGAAGTAATACTTTATTTTATTTGTATTCCAAAGGGAATTAATTATTTTCTACTCTAATAGTAGAAATTAAAAAAGGATATTTTATCAGCACATTGCACCTGTCACATATCACATTTTGAATAATTCATGCCTACTGTTGTTGCCAAGTAAAACTTAAGCAAAGTTTTAGATTTTAAAGCTAAATTTTTAAATCATAATTATTTAATAAATGTTTGTGAAAACCAGCTGTTCACTTTAAAAAACCGTAAAAGAAGCCATATGACAAGGGCTAATAAAATCAACACAAGACAGTGTCCTGCTTATAAATAACATAAAATGCTATTAATAGAAATATGCACAAAGATCCCACAGCTGTGCATTTATGGAGACAACATGCTTGACTCACTGTGGTTGCCCTTTAAAAGTACTTCCCACAAAATGAACTCAGAAGAGGCAAAGCAGGAGGTAGCAGTGAGGCCTCTGATACATACATGGTAGTGTGGAAAGGATTATTACATCAGAACAATTTTATTTATGCTGTGGATGCATTTGCTATTCAAGATTATTAAAGGCTCAAACCATCAATGTGAGGTGTGAACATAATGTGGATATAGATTTGGATATATTATTTCATTTCCTTTTGCCCTTAAAATAGGCACTTTACAATTTATACGTAATTCTCCAGTCCCTACCTTAATCATGTCCCCACCCCTACCCTCCATATATCCAATTCTATCCGAAAGGGATATTTTCTCTTGTTAATCTATCAGTTCCTCCAAGGATATAGTTTTGGATGCTTTGGTAACACTTTGACATTCTGTTTGGATAGAATTTGTGAATAAAAAGCCTTAGAAATGTTAAAATGAATTAGCAGGAAGATAATTAATAGAAAGTTAATTTTTGTGGAAAACATCTATTTCTAACTTGCAGAAGAATTTGGTAGATTTTAATATGCATCTATAGTGAAGATAAGCATCAACCTAATCCTCAAAGAATACATGAAACACCATTTTATATTGTCATTAATGTTGTTTAGTAGAGATTTCAGTTGGTTAATCATGGAGGAAAAGAGATCCAGGCATACTGTGTGAAATAAAAATAATCTCAGTGCTTAAATGCACCCTTTCTCCATAGAAAATGTTATGCAGTTGACCTACGATATTTTTTTCATTGTCCATCACATCTCATTCATGCCTGTGAGACTCTTGCTTGCTTTGGTTTGCTGGTTAAACAAATGTCAGCTGACTTTATTTGAAAACTGGGATAAATTGCAGCATTTTAGGTCATTAACTGCAATCAGCATTTTACAACTGTCAATGTAGTCAGTGACTGCAAATCCAGAAACAGGATTTGGTTTATTTCCAGATCTGTTAATTCCTATCTTTGAAATGTAAAATAAAATGAAAAACACAAAATAGAGATATGCTTATGAATTTTCTATAACAGTTTTGTGTATTCTTTAAAATATTCATTTAAATATGACTCTTTTAACATCACTCAGAAACTGGAATAAAGAACTGCATCTTGAACAGTTTAGTAACTTAATACTATAACTTGTGAGTCCTTCTGATGAAAAATTTCTTTTGCCTTTTCCTGTGATACTCCTAAAAGCTATGACTATATCAAACCACATATGCATGCTCCTTTAATGGCTTGGAATGCCCAAAGACATTATGCATATTTCTAAATGACCAGTATCCTACTTTTAAGGAAACTATCCTAAAAGAAATATACCTTTTAAATTTCTTTATAAAATGTCTTTTTATATTAACACATAGATCAGTGGAATAGAATAAAGAACCAAAAAAGACCAACACAAGTATAGCTAACTTATTTTTGATAAAGGGCAAAATCTATTAAGTGCAGAGGAATTATGTTCTCAGCAAACACTATGAAACAATTTTGCACCAATGGATGAAAAATATTCATGCTAACCTAAACTTCACAGTGTATGCAAAAAATAATTCAAGACAAATCATAAATCTAAATGTAAGATTGAAGTTAGGGGAGTTTTAGAAATCAGGACCTAGGTCTAAAAGAAGAATTTTAGACATGATAGATAGTAGGAACACATTCCAAAAAAGAAAATATTTACAAGTTGGACTTCCCTCAAATTAAAAACTTTTGTGTACCTCTATATACCACATGAATAAAATCATGAAATGTTTGTCTTCAGTGACTTGAATAAAATGAACATAACATTTTAGACTTTAACACCAATTAGTGGTTGCTGGAAGGCAAAGGGAGAAAGAGGTTAATTTCATATTAAAGGATAAATCTTCAATATGTTGGTTGTGAAGTTCATGCAACATACACAGATAATTGATTTTTAATGCTGCATCCCTGACACATAATAATGCAATGTTACTTCAAATTAAAAAGAAAACATTTCAATAAAATTAAATTTATAATTATGGTAGTAAGTAAATCCTTTGTACTATGAGTCTTTTAAGAGTATGAAAAGATAAAACATACTGGGAGTAGACATTTGTACATCATATATCTGAAAAATATACTAGCTATGGAATTTATAAAGAATTCTCAAAGTTTACTTGTATGACAACAAATCACTTAGGAAAATCAGAAAAAACACAAGAAGACATTTCACCAAAGAGATACATATGAAAAATAAACACATTAAAAGATATTCAGCATCATTGATGATTATGGAAATGTATACACTAAAACCACTGTAACATCACTTCTTGAACAGTAATAGCTAAAATTTTAAAGATATCTGTATAATAACAATTACTGGTGAGAATGCAGAGATTGGGTTGCTTACTTACCCATTGCTGTGTGAATGTACAGTTACTCTAGAAAACAGTTGTATCTTACAAATGTAAACATTTATTTACTGTACAATCAAACAACTATAGTCATAGTCATTTATCACAGAGAATGGAAAAATTATGTTCATATGAAAATGTCTACATGAATGAATGTTCACAGCAGCTTGATTTGTATTGCCAATACAATGTAAACAACCAAATATCTTTCAATGGTGAATGATTATATAAATTCTGGTACACCCTTACAATGAATACATAAACAATAAGACAGAAACAACCAATTACTGATGTACACAGTAAACTTGAAAGAATTTTAAGCTCATTCTGCTTAGTAAAAATGTCAGTTTCACAACCTAATCTCCTTGGATATCAAAACTGTAGTGATGAAGAACAAGTTTGTAATTGCCTTGGAACAGAAACAGGACAGGACAGGGATTGAGATTATAGTGGTGTAACATGAAGGAGTTCCTTTGTGTTGATGAAAGAGTTTTGTATGTTGATTTTGGTAGTGGTTACCTGATTACTGATTTATGCAAGTATAAATTATAGTACCTAGAACTAGACTCACAGAAAAATATACCACATCTCAAGGTTCTTAGAATTAAAAATTTTTGCTTTCAAAGAAGCCAAGATAAAATAGTGTAGATGATTTGTTATTTACTCAATTATCTTTGCTATTATTTGGAAGTAAAATTTAGCTATAGAATTTTTTATAAGCAAGCACTCGATCACTTTGTGTAGATCAAGGAGTCCATGAGTATTTAAAGAGTCATGAGTATTGAATTTTACAAACAATATTATTGTGAGGTCAATTTATAGTTTTATACTTAAGTAGTTAGTAAACAATATGACTTTTCAGCAATGTTTACTCTTTTTAGTACCCTAGTAAAAAGTAATATATATGTATATATATGATTGACAGGAAGTACTATATATCCCAAAATAAGTAATTTGTAGTCCCTCAAATACTAACACACTCTTTTATAATTTAAGTCTTCTTTGCTACACAATAACTCAGAATTAGGTTTTAACTTTGACAAAGTTCATCAGTCAAAATAATACCAGCATAAACTGAAAAAAAATCCATAAATTCAACCTAAGCAGTAATGTTATGCCCCCCAAAAAAATAATGTTATGCAGAAATATCAGCGTAAGTACCATAGAAAAACTTGTAGTTGTATCTCAATAAATGACCCTGGGTTAGCTCTTGCATACTACTAAAACCCATGAAACAAAAAAGCAATGAGAATATTTTTGTTTCTACCTTTTATTATTGACATAAAGGATGATCCATCTGTGATACCATATACAATGTGCTAAAATAGTATTTATTTGTGTAGGTGGTTGAAATTTGAAGAAGATGTGGAAGATGGAGGAGAAAGGTGGAGTAAACCTTATGTGGCCACTCTTTCACTGCACAGCTTGTTTGAGTTGAGAAGTTGCATTCTGAATGGGACCGTGCTGCTGGATATGCATGCCAACACATTAGAAGAAATTGCAGGTAGATTTTTCGTTTTGCCTATAGTCCATTACACTCTTAAGAGTTTTTTTGTTTGTTTGTTTTTCCTTTGTCCTTATAATTCTATATATGTGTACCTTTGAAAAATAAATTATCGTCAGCATTTGGGACCTTAAAAATAATTTCTCTTGCCCTATTCATTATAGATACAAGAAATTGCTCTCAGAGAAATGTGATCTAACTTATTTCTGGCAAGTCTAGAAAAGGACCTAGAACTCTTGACTCCCATTAGTATTTATTATTGTTATTACATTTCAGTAGATGTCACTATTAGTAAATTGAAGGGGAAAAATTCTGTGAAATTAGGGATTGATTTTTTTCAGTATTCATCTATATGAAATAACCAAATGAAATAATTCAGTAAATAGGAAAATTGTTATTTTGAAGCAGAACAGTAAGGTGGGGCCATTTATTTTAAACAGAATTAAGATTTTTGAATTCAGAAGGATACAGTTTAGTTTGTATTTAATATTATGTTATCTGTAAGATGAATGATTTGTATTAGAATCCTGTTACAGGCCTAGAACTCAAGCAGTCATACCTAGGCAATGAATCAATGTTAACCAAGAAATAGAGAAAAAAGAATGGCCATATCTTTTGACCTGGAAGATGAATATATTTTGGCAAAATCAAAATAGCACTAAAGACACAGTTTTTGAAATGAGTTTCTAAATGGTTAATGGAGGTTTTAAAAATAAGGACTAAGAGGCTGAACTAGGGAATCGCTTGAATCTGCAGGTTTGAGACAACCCCGGGGCAATCTAGCGAGACTTAGTTTCAAGAAATAGCCAGGTGGGGTGGCAAGTACCTGTAATCCCAGCCTTGTGAGGCTGAGGCTAGGGATCACTAGAGTCCGCAAGTTCAGAACTAACATAGCAAGACCTAGTCGCTAAAAAAGAAAAAAAAAGAAATCAGGTAGGTTTTTAAAGCTTCCTACTTTGGAAAAAATAAAAGCAGTTTCTTATGTAATTTATTTGTAGAGGAAAAAGATTTAAGGGAGACTTCAAAGTCTTGCATTCTAAAGATAGGAAACATGAATACCTCAAACTCTGCTTGTGCATTTTTGGCACATCAATGGAATTATATTAGAAAAATGGATGTATCTAATTTAATTCTAATTTGATCTATAGCATAGACCCATGAAGCATGACCCCCCCCAGTTTTGAATGTCCAGCTCCCATCCAAGAGCTTCTCATTTGAGTCCTGTTACATAGGTTTAGTAAAGAAATGATATGTAAAGTATGAAAAGTTACCTTGGTTCATAATTTTAAGCAAAAACTAAAAAAGAAAGCAGGAAACAAACTTTCCTCCTAAAAGTTTCATACACCTTGAAGGAGGTTACCTTTTAAAATACATAATTAGAGCCCAAAGACTATATTAAAGTATTTAACTATACTAAAGTTAAATACAGCATGCAGAAGAACATAGGCTACTGTGTTGTTTTATTACTTAAAGGAAATGGTTTACTAGGATATTAGCAAATTCTCTGAAATTGTTGCAATCATAGCTATCAGCCCAATTCCAGACCTTTTTGGTAAAGTATAAAAAGCTCCTATGTGATACCCAATAAAGATTTTTATATTTTAACTAGCACTCAAATGGCTGGGTTTTTCTTACTACTTTGTAGTTTATAAAGCATCTAGCTTTCTACAGTTTTTTTTTAATATTTCAGACAACCAGTGCTTAGTGTTATTAATGCTATCCTTACTTCATAAATGAAGAAATTGGGATAAAAGTCTTGCCCAAAATAAGTATATGCCTCTTAAGTCAGTAATGGTATTATCTTTGAAAATGGATTAATCCACATGATTTTAGATTGGCCAAATGTAATGAAGCTGTCAAATTCCGCAACTTAGCAGAATGAACCTTAAAATATCCATCATGGTTTTGCCAGACTTTAAATTTTTTAAAGCATATTATTTCTAATGCTTTCAATAGAAATTTATTCCTAACAGGAAATGTTCTCCCATAAATTTGACTAAAACTCTGTGTTCATTTTATGACCTTAGCTCAGTTTTGTTGCCTAAATTTATGCTTCCTGCTCCTAACACAACTCTCTTCTCTAAGCTTAATTCTATAAAATACATGAAGGTTGCTAGCTGTGTTAAATCTAGCTTTTGAAAGTAAATTACATCCTTATAACTGAAAGTAGTTCAGTGGAAGTCTTGATACCCCAAAGAGCTTTTTAATATTCTTTCTGCTCTTCTAATTACTCTGTATCTTTCTGACTCCAAAGTAGCCCAACTTGAATGTCCCATTTTCAGTGTAGAACAGTCTGTAAAATGCCATTCAGATGTCAGTAACTGAGCACTAATAAAGGTTAGAAAGGTATGATTTCAAATATTTGTGATATTACTACCTTAGATTCTTTTTGCTCATCAGTGAAAAATTCTTGCACATTGAGTAATTGTGAGTTATTAAATTCAAGTTGTTTATGTCAATTCCCAGTTAATCTCATTAAAACATTTTCTCCCTGAGTTTGTAGCCATTTTCTTATCTTTTTTGCTGCTCTTTTCCTTTGTAACAACTGAGTTGTTTTATCAAGTTTGTAATAAATAAATATTCTTCATTTGCATTTTTAAGACTTCTAACTGCAAATTATTTTCACAGCCAGTGTTGTGAAAACTTTTTATTATCATGGCAACATTATTTCCTCATTTAATAAACAGATGAATAGAAAGTGATATATCAAATGTGACATTTGCAGAAATGGAAATATTTTCTTTTGATCAATCTATAATCATAAATTTTATTTTATTCTATTTCTTAATGATATGTGACTGTAGTGATTAACAATAAAACCTTGAACTTTTCCTCCACCTCCTATTTCTTGTATTTTTCTATATTTTAGGCAGTATTGGCATGTGTTAGTCAATAGTTTCCATTTTTCTAGATCTATGTAACAGCTTCTCTTTTAGAACCTTAAAACTTAGTATATTTCAGTTCACAGTTTCTGTACAATTGATGTTTCCTAGACAAATTCTAGTAGAGGAATATGACCTAGATATTTTTTAGAATGATCAAGGATTTTTATATCAATGTTCTGATATGGTTTTAATAGACTGTTAGATAATTCTTTAAAGAGATTTTTGTAGACTTAGCAGGAGAAAATCTCATTTGTGTCTGGCAGTTCTGTCAAGAATTTCTGGTATAATTAAAGTAGGATTTTCTTTTGGATAAAGTTAATTTAAAAATATCTATTCCCAATGTTTCAGGGAGCCCAGAATAAATTTAAACTTCTTTCTTCAAAATATTACTTAACCTTTTCAAATCCAAAGTATTTCAAATATATTTTAATATCATGATTTATCGCATACAAAGATAAATTGTATTTAAAATGTTTCTTATGTATATTCATATCATTATAAACAATTTTATGGTCTATGTTAGTATCTAAAATTCAACAGTGTGAAGATTAGTATGGAAACATTTTTAGACAGTGTGTATGTTTGAACCTAATTCTGTCTAGCATTAAGAAAAAATTAAAATGAAAACAGTTTCTTGGACAGATTATCAAATACAACCCTCAACTCATTGAAGCAATTTTTGTTTAAAATTTTTCCATAAAAAAAAAATCCATAGTTCTACTGAATGTAATCTCCCATTTTAAGATAATCATGTATATTTTTAACATGCATATACTATTACCCTCCTTGATCTGAAAGCATTCTTTTGGTGGTTTACATTGTTACATTGTTACACTAATGCCTATTAGTGCTGTACCCAAACCTTAGAACTTAGACTTCTCTTATTCCCTACTCTCCAGGTTCTCTTAGAGGTAATGGGTTTTAAGGCAAACATTTATACTATAGCTTTTAGAGAGGCAGAGATTCATATAAAATTTGTAAAAATATCATCTCTGAAAGCTTCATTTAGTAGTCAAGTTGGGCTGGTCATGATAAGAAAATTGGTGAGGGTAGAAATAATTTTTAATATTCTGAGATCTTTCTACATAAATCTATTTGTTTTTGTAGAGCCTGCGTAGTGCTAAAAGACTGTGACCTATTTATCATTTTGTTTTTTTTTTATTTCTTCTCTTATTATCTAGATCCTGGCATAGCGCTTTGACCAACTTGACTTTATTATTTAGGAATCATAACATGCAGAGACTGTAGGACTTGACTCTGGGCCCAAATTCATTATGGTCCATTATCCTTTCTCACTTTTCAAGGTTGATACTAACATATATTATACTTGTGAAGAGAACACTATAAGTGATTCATGAATCAGACTTCCTTTAGTACTTAAATCTTACCTTAGAAAGTTTTTTTTAGGTAAGAAGGTTAACTTTATTATTATTTATTATTTATTATTATTATTATTTTATTATTTATTTATTTATTCTATTATTTATTTATTCTATTTTTGTGTAAACTACAAATTTCAAAAAATATTTTCCCTATTTACTTTCTCTCATATAACTATTTCAAAGGCCTTACTTTTGAAAAACTGTGAATCTAGTGACCAAAAGGAATGCATAATGCTTTTGTAGGAATTAAAAATCATAGCCATGTGCTTGATTTGTTATGTGATTACTTTTGATTTTTATTTTGATACTGAACGGGATGTAAACATGATTTTTAGGAGAAACTGCTTTGCAATATCTTAATAGTGTTTCAGAACTTCCCATATAGAATATATAATGCATATTTTATATACATTTTCCATCTTAACAATGTTTCAGTGTAAAATCACGTATGACAAAAATATTTCATTTCCAGTTAGTTCAGAGGTATTGTAGCTACCAACCTCCTAAGAACTGAGATATAATTTTAAATGATATTCTACAATATCATAGTGCATTTTCAGATATGGAAGCATCTTTGAAAATAACTATATTGGATATTATAGTTGATTCTCATACATTCTACCTATGTCTATTGTAAATAGCAAAGTATTGGAGCATTCTATTAAGGTCATGATCTAGGAATGATTATTACATTTTACATGATTGAAAAATAGTTTTAAAAGATTTAATATTTTTTGACATGAAAATTATATGAAATTCAAATTTTAGTGTCTGTAATAATGTTTTATTGAAATACAGCTGTGCTCATGTGTATACATGTTTCCTATGGCTACTTTCATACCATAAAAGCAGAGTTGTGACAGAGATTATATTGTTCACAAGATCCTCACAATACTTACTATCTGGCCCAATATAGAAAACATTTGTGTACTTCTGACTTGGATAACTTTGTCAAGAATGCACTAGAAATTGATATTCATCTTTTTGTTATGTGAGTCAATACAATTCATCATTATAGACAGTTTCATTTAGATTTTCTTTTATTAATAAACCTAACTTTGCTTCCATATGATATTTATTATAAAATACAGATGAGTATATTGAAACAGTCACAACATTCAGACCCAGGATGAGATTTAAATGCAAATTTAAGAATAATCATATACTTAAAAATATTTACCGAGCATTTCAATATTCCAAGTATTGCACTAAGTGCTCTTAGTCCTCAGAACAGAGTGTAAGACAGGTCTTATCTCTATCTTATAAATAAGCATACCAAGTCATTCAGATTTACAAGGACACATGGCTAGAATGTGATAGAATAACCTTACTCTGCTTAGTGCACGTCATTTTTACACTGAAAGAAATCACTAAAGGAGAGTTCTGCTAATTTTCAATCTTGAGATACTCAGTAAGACCAGGAAATTCAATTCATTGTGATCAGCTTTATAGAGGAATTAATGCCTCAGGAAGGCCAGAGTTCATATTTGTTAATCTGAAAGCACATAATCATACTGAGGGTTACTGAGATAATCTTTATCATAAAATGAGAATTCTTTTACTCATCTACTTCTTTTATTTACATTTCTGATACACCTGGGAAGAAACAATCTGCTAAATTATGGTCTTCTTGAAATATCTTTCCTTCTTTGTTTTGTGGTAATGATAATAGCATATTTCAGGAAAGTTTGAGTAGACTGGTTTTACATCAGTGTGAAAGAGTTATTTACTCCCAAATGCAAACAACTAAGTAGATTCCTATAGAACTCCTTTTATCAGATATTCATGAGTGAATGTCTTACTTTAAGAGGAAATGTGGAAATTATTTTCCCCTAGAAAAATTGAGAAAAATCATATTAAGATACCATTATAAAACTGCTCTTCACTTTTTAATATGATAATTATATTGATACGGCCTACACTCTTTTCTAACATCTATGGGACTAATATTTAAGAAAAAAAGTTTCAATACAACTATGTCTATTTGAAATAATAATACTCCATGAGACATTGCATATTTAAAATAAAATGATTCATAATAAAAAAGTTCCCAAGTCTTTTTTATGCACCATTTCTACAAACTTCTGCTTGTAAGATCATACTTAGAGATTTTCTGAAGGATTCACCCCTATTTTAAGATGAATAAAGTTATGTAGGGCAGACATGTTTGCACTCAGCTGTTCACTGTTGGCACAAAACAGGAGATCTCTGTTGATCTTCTTTCTGTCTTTGGTTTTCAGATATGATTCTTGACCAACAAGTGAGTTCAGGTCAACTCAATGAAGACATGCGTCACAGAGTCCATGAGGCACTGATGAAACAGCATCACCACCAGAATCAGAAAAAGCTCACCAATAGGATTCCTATTGTTCGTTCCTTTGCTGATATTGGCAAGAAACAATCTGAACCAAATTCCATGGATAAAAATGGTAAATGTTTCCTTATTCTGCTTTTTATATATATTATAGGTCTCATATATCAAAGTGCTTATAGATCTCTTAATTTTAATTGAAAATGATTTACTGAAGTTGAGATTGCTGTAATAGACTTTTATATACAGATTTAGTCTTATTTACAAGTATCAAGGTGAGACATTTTAGCAAAATATTTAATTTTCTGAAAAAGTTCATGAAAGAATGGACAGGGAAGCTTTTATATAATAAGAAATTGGAGATGCAAGTAGAACCAATAGAAATTGAGCGCTAATTTTTTTCTGTTCTATTGCTTGTGAATGTAATGCAATGATTTGACATATACCAGAGACAGTATTTTTAAATCAGTCATCAATTTGTGTTTGTGGGAAAAAAAACTGGTTTCATTTTGTTCATAGTAAACAAATACACTAGAAATTGAGAATAAAAGACTAACTAATCTACTCTTGTATATCTACATATATTAAGTTTGAATCTGCAGTTCATTGGGCTTATTGCTGTTGGCAGTGCTGCATTTTCAATGCACAAGATGCCACTTAACCATCTTTGCATACTAACATAATGGCCTCCATTGTTTTCTAGTAATCATGACGTTTTGCAGTTTGGATTCCACTTTGTTTTATCTGTCCTGTGTTTTAAATACTTTTCTTACATCCTCTTCCCTTCACCATTTATATTAAAGAAATGTCTTAGGAATCTTGTATTCTCTTCTCATTGGTCTTATGAAGGAAAATAATGTTATCATGAGAATTTATTTGCTAATTTTCAACAACTATATAAAAGTTCTTCCTTCTAGAAAATAAAAATGTAATGAAAAGTATTTTCAAATGTTGAATTAGAAAGCCTCACTTCCACAGGTGGATTAAAAAAGATGATTTGACAAGATGGAATATTTGATGTAATTTCACTCATTTTTCAAAAGTTTCAGAATATCATAAATGTATGAAAATTAGTTTTTCCCAGACTTCTTTTTATATATTAATTTTTTGACAGTTTTTGTATTACTGGATCAAATATATGTAAACAACTAAAAGAAATGTTTTACTAAAATGATGAAGACAGGTAGATGTACCATTATTTCAGAATATGGAATCAGTTCTTAATGATTTTTAAAATAGCTACTTAACTTAAAAAAATTCCTCCATGAAGAAATGAAATGTGTATATTATATTGCATCCAGCAAAAGTATTATGAACACTATGGTGTATACCAACTTGTATTTATAGATTTCACTGAACATTTTGAGAACATATAACTTGCTTTGGGTCACAACATCTATTTAAAATATATTCATATTCTAAATCACATTTCCTTTAAAATACGTTATACATAAAAGCAACAAAATGAAACTTTTATATTCCAAGACCTATTATAAATGTAGGCTTTTATTATGTAGTATTTATTTGTATGAGGATATTTAAGAAAATACTCAAAAGTATATTAATTTTGATTGTGGGCTTCTGTTTACACATTTACAAAGATCTTATTAAATCATTTGCATGAACTAATGCTCAATGAGTGCAACACATTTTACAAAAATAAACTACTTTCATTTCAGTTAACTTTTACAAGAAATCAGATGACAAAACATGTTTCTCTAAGAATGATATGTTTTTATTTAAAGAAATAAACATCTCGGGTTATGAAGTAGATATAATGTATAACTCAAATTTGTGGAAAACAGTATCTACTATAAAATATTTCTAGCATTTTAGGGAGTACTGAATTTACTGGATTAACCACTTATTAAAGTATCTTATAGACCTAGGCACCCAATCTGCTATCTACTAAAAAGAAGAGGTGTTACAGTTATCAACATGGATCATAAGACTATGTACAGATACATTTAGACACAAGGTTTTTGAGTTTCTGCTTGTGGTCTCATTCAGGCAACTGCTTAGTTTCTAAAAACTAGAATATGAGTAGTTCTGAAGTGATTCTGTCACCATCTGTACAATCATCCCTTATCTGAACACATACAGATCCAATTGAAGCATACATTAGGGTAATAAAAACTTGGAAACATTTCTAATAAGATTCATATATCCAATTAAGTATTGTTGTAGAGTATGCTGTCAGAGTGGTTTTCTAAGCCCAGGCTTATAACACCTCCTTGTGACTCTGTTTTGCTTCCTCACACACTTTGCATAATTATGTGTGTTGAGAATGCTGAAAATATGTATAGTTTCACCAATTTAGAAATATATCTCCTACTCAGAAGTGGGGAAACGTGTGAAAGACCTTTATTACTAAGGTTCTCAATCTACTTATGAACTCAAAAAACTGACAAACTCTAGATAAACAAACAAAATGAAATTCATAACCGTAAATATATATTTGACATTCTGTCTCAAAATATGCAATGGAGACTTAGTTTTTGCACAGTAGTACAGAAAGATGCAAAAGGATTTTATAACATCCAAAAGAGTAAAAATAATTTTCTTCCTATTAAAATCCCTTCAATAAAGCGTTTCATGCAAAAGGTTCAGTATTTTCGTTCCTAAGATTATAGAATGGGATTTAAATAAAGTGAGGATTTTCTAGAAACTTGAAAATGGAAAAGATTTCCCTTCCCAAGCATAAGGACAGAAATAAGCCCCCTCTTGCTTTATGTACTTTTACCTTGGAGACAAAGCATTGAAATTTTCTTAAACAAACTGATACTTGTATAAAGGAAAATTTAAGTCATACAGAATAGGGTTTCTCCTCCCCCAGTGAACTTATTAATCTTCTGCATTTATAGATTAGATTTAAAAAATAGTATATTTCCTGTCCACACTATTTTGTTTGTAAATTTTTTTGTTATTTGTGACAATTTGTCAATCTTACCTCCATAGACACTAGCTTTACTTTTTTATGTAATTTTTTTCTTGGTGCTCTGCACATTCTCTTAAGGGCTAAGATACAGGATGCTATGGATTCATCAGGCATTTTTAATGCCACCATGCTGTGTTTAACTTTCACTTTTCATTAAGCATCAAAACTGTGAGAATTAAATGTCTGATTCTGATGTCTCAATAAAAAATGACAGTTACATTTGGCAAAACAACAGCAAAAATAATAGGAAAGCAATGTCTTCTTTAACATTAGAACCCTGTAAAGAATATGGCTAGGGAGTACTCAAAATAAATATATCAGTTTCAAAGAAGTCATTGACA
Organism: Uropsilus gracilis; assembly: GCA_004024945.1. Taxonomy (NCBI): domain Eukaryota; kingdom Metazoa; phylum Chordata; class Mammalia; order Eulipotyphla; family Talpidae; genus Uropsilus; species Uropsilus gracilis. The sequence goes on from PVHY01005004.1 coordinate 34,815, forward strand.
CGAAGAATTTTCTTGAAGCAAAAACAAGACATTTATGTTAAAGGATCTAGAAAGCAAAATATATCAGAATTTGTGTTTACCATTTAGGTCATGCATTTAGTTATATCATGAGACATTTGGATTAAAATTATTATAAAATATTATTCATGTGGTGATAAGCTTTATATATTTAGAAAGAAAATAAGAACTCAGATCCTTTAAGTATACAGTGTCTTCATTCCATTGTGTCCTTTACTAATAATTCTCTGTTCCTTTTCCTTTACAAATGTCATTTCTCCTTCCAAATAAAAATACTGTCTAGTTGTACCTTTTATTTAGGATCTCAAAAGCAGGAGTTTTCAGACTCACTCTCAAAAACATAGGTTCCTGGGTTTGTAAGGAGGAACTATGAATTGACTTTTTAGACCTGCATAGACTCCATTCCTTAAAGTAATGTACACTTTGTACTGTGAGCGACTTTTATTTATGACTTTTGGAAGTCAGTTTTATTACTTTATAATCACTTTTTTAAATGTACTTTTTATTTTCAGATGCATAACACCGTTATGTATGCTTAGATATTTTGATGCTGTCTTGTCTTTAAAATATTGTGATCTCATAAGTAAGATACCAAGACTTTAAAATTATCATTCAACATATTCTACCTTTGATGAAAATAAGCAATAATATTTTTCTTAGAATTACATAAGACATATAGATGATAACATTTAATGTATAATAAAAGTATTTTCCACTGTACCAAAAAATTCAAGATAATTGTTGGCACAATCAATGGATGTGTTTAGAGGCTGTATGTTGAAATGTCAATACTATATCAAAAATATTTATAGACTGATGTTTAAATTTCTTATATCTTATATTTTTTAAGTATTTTAAGGCACATTTACTTTTCTGAATTTAATTACATGCATAATTTTCATATATTTGAAGTATAGCTCACCTAATCAACATTTTCTAAATATTTAACCTTTCTTTCTTCATGTTTTTTATTCCCATGAATAAATGTATTGTTACACATGTATGTAACTTTGTCATTCATCTTTATATTTCTTTATTTTGCTCTGTCTTGTGTCTGTCTCTAACAGGCTCATCTCATCTTTGTACCTCCCTCATCTCCTAACCTTTGGGTACTCTAAATGCGTTGAAGGTTTCTGAGGTAGTGTAAACCAGCTTGGTCTCTAGGTGAATAGTAATGTACCTCCATGTCTTCATCCCAGTTTCCTTCTATTACACATGATTTTCAGTGGATTAAGCAATAACAAGTAATGGTGTATTTAAGTGATATTATTTTTTTCCTACTGATTTGATTTTGACCACATAGAAATTAAAGAACTGTTTTACAAAATGTGTATACATTATTTAATGAAGAAAACTTTATCGAAGATTTTGAATTCATTAATAACAGATTTTTTGAGAACACATTTACAGTTGTGTTTCAATGAGATACCTTAATGATACTGATACTATTTAAAGTCCTGAAGTTGTGCTTAGATATAATCTGTGTTACTCCCAGCACTTTATGATGAGGGAAATGACTATGCCAGTTTCATGAAGGATTTAGTGTATGTGTAGGGGAAAGCAGTATAAAGCCATTTTCTAGATGGCAGTCAATGAATTGCTCTTAATTTTTTCCTGTACTTGCCCCATATCTTTAATGATTTGCCCTTGAAAAACACATGGTCTCTAACAAGTTTTTTCTGATTGATATATGATCTCTACACAGAGGTCCAGAGGACCAAATGAGTTCATGATTCAAAGAAAAATTAATTTCATTACAAATTTGTATACTACATAATATTCACTATAACTGATATAACAAATATCAGCAGTTTAGATTTCAGATGGTAACCTTTTTGAGATTGAAAGGTTAGAAAATAAACATAGATCAGAATGATGCAAATTTTTTATAAGTCTACATTTAACTAGTCACGGACACTTCCCAGTTAACAGTAGTAATACTGATATTAATTCTAATGGTGTTCACTTTTCATCAGCTTTCAAATAATTTATGATGTACGTAATAACATCACCAAATTAATAATTGGGTTTTTGGGGGATAGTATGGTTATTTTTGCATATCACAAAATTTTAGCTATAATAATGGACATAATTAAACATTACAATGATATTGGGAGCCTGGTTAACTCAGTCAATAGAACATATGATTTAGCATTGCAGTGACAGTCACAGGATACATTAATATGGTGAATGACCATGGGTAAAAGTGAAAATGAAATTCATAAAAAAACAGTTGTATCCAATGGAGGAAAAAAGGGAAATAATATATATATGTATATAAATAATATATATATTTATATATATATATAATATTTATGTTTACAAGTGTATGGCATGGTGATTAGGAAAAGTCATCATAAATAATTAGTATTCCTAAAGCTTCCATATGTTTATATATAAATTGTAAATCCTTGCTTTATATACTATTAGTCCTGGAAGGGTAAATACCTTTCAAATTCCTGGTTATTCTTTTAGGAAACATCACTTCTGGTTGGAGATAAAATTCTGTATCTGAAAACTGTCATTATATGAACTCTTGTTTTGGATACCAGATTAGTATGTCTTCCCAAAACCAAAGCTTATTGATTCTCCTTATGTATTGTTATGTAATATTTGAGTTTATAAAAGTCACTTTGAAGTCCAAATTTATTGCCTTCTTCTAAAAAGCAGTAATAATAGAAATAAACTAAAGAAACCAATGTTTAGACAAAGATTAAATTTGGCAACAGAATTTTAAAACTTAATTTATGAGATTTCCAGCAGTTTAAAAGACCGTAATTCATGTATGGATTTCTCAAAATATAATAGTATTTATAGGAAAAAAACACAAGTATCAGTGTTTTAAGCATACTGTATGAGCAATGTAAAAAATAGTCTACTATATATATATATGAACATGCAGGTTATTAAATTTCTTCAAATTTTCTTACATCTCATTTTCTATACAAGTCAAGGTCTTCAAGTCTGATGATTTTTTGTCTTGAGTTGACTTTATATATTTCTTGATTGAATAAAATGAGCACTCTCCCTCCCCCATGTAATTTTATCCTACATGGAATAACTTATAATAAGAAAGCACATATATGTTTATTTAATGCCCAATTTTCATCATTTAATTTTCAAAACATTCAGTAAATTTAGGTTGAAAGATATCTAATATTCTGACTCATGAAAATGTGGAGAAATGATGTGAAACTGGTGATTGAAGACATCTGTTAGTAACACAAATGCATTATGTAAAAGGTTTTTATTTTAAAAAATTACAGTTATTATTTTGAGAATGATAAATTAAGTGGCTGCTAATGAACAGTTCACAGTCATAGCTGCGTATTGTAGTTAGAAATGGGAGAATGAGAATGAATATAATTGATGTAGTTTTAATCTGTCATTTTTCTGAAGTTTATAAATTCTTGGAACATAACATAATTAGAACTTGTATACATGGTTTGGGGTGAATTTTCTTTAAAAAGTCATGTTTTAAATGTTTATCAGGTATATTATTTTACTTTGTTTAATAAAAATAGAGACATATTTAAGTTTAAGAAGAATAAAAAAAGTTTGTAGTAATATAATAATTTTAAGCTCTAAATACTTGTACCTCTATAATAACTGATCTCTACTTAATAGCTCAAAAAGAAAAATTACAGTAATATTTTGATGTGATTCTTGGTAACAAAAAGTGGGATTCAGGAGAGAATTTAAAGAAAATATCTATACTCTTGTAGTTTAGATAAGCAACACAACGAATTGAGAGGATGGGACTAAAGTTGAACTTCAAGTAAAGTTGATTATGTAGGTTGATAGGAAGAAAAGCTAGGTGACAAGAAGAGATAACATTTTTTTAATGTTTAAGACTGATGTTAGTAAGAGCAGTATTTTGGAATCACTGGATTATCATAAATATGATCAAGACATCAAAGTTGAGTTTTCATTACTCATTTTACAATAAAATTAACAAGTGAGGATAGGTAGAAGTTAGAGAGAGAAAAGATATATATGTGAAATTAAGCAAACACCCTCAATTCTATCAACATTGTTATATATGGACAGATTTCAGATCAGTTGTGACTGCAAAGAATATTTTATATTTAGCAAGAAATTGAATTTAATCACCCATTTTCATAGTCCCAAATTTTCTGTCCACTTAACTAATATTGTACTTTTCCCTATAATGGGAAAAAGACTACAAAATAATGAAGTTACTTGTCAGTGTTAATAGAAAGCTAATAGAATTTATTATCTTTCCTGAGGCAGACGAATATTTGTATTCTTGTGCAACTGAATTTAGCAAACATGAAATCGTATTCACAATGTGTACTCTATCAGAGAAAGGTATCGCAACTGAAATTTTCATCTAGAAATCTCTAGGGGTTATTGTTAAAGAATTTTTTCTTATTGTTTATTTTTCAGATGCAATTGAAGTATAAATGTGTTTTGAGATGTTTTTAAAATTCTTGCATTTTAAGTTGTCTGAGTTTAAATCACAATAGATGTCTATTTTGTCTTCTTCATATGCATAGCAATAATTTTGAGTAAAATGGAGAAGTTAATGATGTTTCAAAACTATGACTGGATTTAAATATTTTTGTAGGTGACCTTTTTCATGAGAGAATGCTCAGTTAGAGTTTTACTTTGAGAACTGATTTACATTTTATTGACTGGATTCTCCCATTTCTATCTGATACTGATAAATAAGAACTTTTGTATTGGCCTAGGTATATTTTTATTGGCCCTTCATGCTTACCTCATGAGCTCATTAAGAAACCTGTTTGCCTAGATTAATTCATATTTCACTCAATATGCCTTAATTATGTAAGTAATTACTTGTATTCTGTAATAATGTCTTTTAGCAGGTCAGGTTGCTTCTCCTCAGTCTGCTCTTGCCTGTATTGAAAATAAAAATGATGTGAGCAGAGAAAACAGTACTGTTGACTTTAGCAAGGTAAGTTTTGTTTTCCTTTTATTTAAGCAAGTCACTGAATTACTACTACCCATTTTAAGAAGTATTGACACAATTTTGCATGCATTTTTTAATCTTAGTAAAAACTTGATATTATTATAGTAATATTAACATGTAAGTTCACACAATAGCATTCTGCCTATTCATAAAATCAAGCATAATTTTTATATATAGTATTCAGGTTTCAGCCACTTGGTATAATGTATATTTTCTAATAAAAGATGGGCTCTTTTAAAAATGTTGCACACAAAAAAATAACTGAACTGCAAAGATAATTTAACACAGGTTTATTATTTAAAACTTTTAATAATTTTTTTCTTCTAAAATCACTTTCCCTCTATTTGTGGGAAAGCAAATCACATGATATAAGACCTCATTGCCCTGATTCAGAGAAAAATATTAGTGTCAAGAAGCACTTCGAAGAACATAGTAAGACTGAGAGAATTTTGTGTCAAAGTATAATGAAAACTGGCTGTTGAGGGGTAAATCTAATGACAGACGATTCAAATGAAATCACTCACTTGAATGAATTCAAAATAAAGAAAAATGACTCTGAAAATAATGTGATTTGGGTTAGCAAATTCCTGACTAATATATACTTGTTGTGGCAAACTAACACCTACATTGAAAAGAAGACTTTCAATATTGTCCCAAAATAAAAGGATCAGCAAGTCTGTTTATCTGAGTGGCTGAAACAATAGTAATTCAGAGTAATATTTTTCTTGATCAAGCTGTTCACACCGGTGATGAATTTTAGTGATGGGAGGAGGTGGGAATGGGAGGCAGCATTAGAAGAAGTAGCCTGCATCAAACTGCAGAAAAGATTAATAGCGCTTAGCTCCTTGTTGCTGTTACAGAATTTCTCTGACACAGCCTAAGTAAGCAGGCTAGGTATAGTCACGTGCATGCTTTCCCTACGGTGCCTGGCAGAGTCTGGGTGGGAGCATGGTGTACCAGCTTAAGTCTGTTAATTATGCGTGCAGGGACTGGGAGGCCAACAAAAGGGGCATACTAGTCCATGTGGGATGAAACAAAGGCATGAAAAAGGACCTTCACACCAGCAAGAGAGAGAGGTGAGGGCATCTTCCGGCTATGTTTCTATAGTGGTTCAAAGCTCATTTCACTGTGCAGTCATGTGATTCAAATATTCAGCCAGTTCAAATGTATTTCATTTGCCACTTCAAAAAAAATCTTTTTCAAGCATTGCATTTTCATTCGTCTGAAAGCCATAATAAAATTGTCACAAGCTGCCATGAATTTAATTTCTGATATTCTTCATTTGAAACAGTATCTTAAAAGCAGTGACCTAAGAAGTTGCTTATTTATGAAGGCAATAGCAGTATATCAAGGGCATATTTAACATTCTCAAAAACAATGATAAATCACATCCTCTTAAATAAATTACCTTTTAACATTTTTTAAAGCCTATAACCCTTTGACACTGGATTTTATAACCATATCATTTTGTTTTTTACCTATTTGACCTATGTTTGCAATCTTCAAATATGTTTCAACACATTTGAAAGAAAATAAAGATTGCCAATGAGAAACAGTAATCATCTGCTGGTCTCCAAAACAATTTGAAAATATAGAAGAGTGAAAAATAGACTTTCTTTTTAAAAGCCTTTTCGTCCTTATTTCACTTCCAATAAAATGTCCTATCACCTCTTCAGAGCCCTCTATTTAATACAAACCACTTATTTCCCTCAATCTCTTGTCCATAATGTGGCACTCTGGAATGAATATAGCTTTTAAGAAAGAATGTGAGGTCTTGAGCCTTAACTCTGGCATTTTTAATACATATTAGAGATATTCTCTGAAATTTAGCATTTCTCATTTGTAAAATAAGGACAATAATACCTATTTATATATTATGTGAAGATTAAATGAGATACAGAAAACCTCTGAAGTGCTGGGCACGTAGCGGCTGTTTAATAAAAGGTGGCTACTGCTAATACTGTTACTGTTATTATTATCATCATTATTAGTGGTAATTACAGTGTCAAAAATAATGGACCAGAATTTAATGGTTTTTGTTTTTCATCTCTAGTACCTTGAGCAGTACTGAAAATATATTTGTTGAATGATTTCTTTGAGATTCAAAATACTTAAGTTTTTAGTTCTGGCTTTTTTAAAAAAATAAAATAATATTCTTTGTAATCTGGGAAAGCAGAGTAGTAAGGTTTGTAAACAAGTGTAATTTATCACTTTGAAAACAAATTTAGTGACAAATTTTGTAGGTACTTGACTTAAGTTTTTCCCATCTAATTTAAGTTTTTAGAATTTTTTAAAGTTCTGTAGCCTCCAAGTTACTTTGTCAATTTAAAATTTTTAGTTGGAAGATATATATAATCAGCTAAAGATTTAAAAATAAAAAATAAAAAATTCAATTTAGAAATTACACACCCAGTGAAATTTTGAGATGTTAAGATTATAAAAGTCTTTATTCATTTTTTTGTGATTTAATTCTATATTTTATCTATCTTCAATATATTTAAACTTTTCCAATACTTTGGCCCATAATTCATTTAGGAATGCTTTTGAATATAATCCGAGTTATCAAGTTTTTGCATTCTATAGTATATCTAAAGAGCAGTTATGTCAAAGTACTCTGTCTCTTTGGTTTTAAACTGACATGTAGATAACATTTTACTATTCCATAATATGTTTTTCTTTTTTTTTAATTTCAAATGACCCAGAGAAGCCTTTACACTATTTCTTATATGGAAAGAACTTCTGCCTCACTCTTCAGTATGTGAAACATATTACATAAATAATTGAATTATTATTGAGCAATAGTGAGCAAGATGGTCCCCACTAGGAAGCCCAGGATGAAAGTTCCTTGCAATTTCCAACGGTTGTAAAAAGGCCATAAAAAACTAGAGATGGCACAGTTATAGTGGTCTAGGAGATGATGATGATGATAGGACACAAGAAAGAGGTCATCATTGGCCATCAAGAACAATTTATGAAAACCAAATATTCAGTTTCCAAATAGAATGTGAGCCTAATTTTCAGAAGATTTGTACTAAATATTAATGTGAATTGAATTAACAGTTGTATTAAAGCGGTGGACCCAACAACCTTATTAGTGCTAATAAAATAGCAGAATCCATACACTGTCAAAATTGTACCACAAGAACTCTAGCACCTGATGTTTTATATATATATTAAAAAAAAAAAACACCTCAGCTCCCTGTGTATTAGTGTCACAACAGAAATCAAAAAACCACAAACCCTTCTTTTACCCTATTTAAACATTTTTTTATTTTCCACAATGATACATTTCTTAGACATCTTATAGACCTCAAAATACTGGAAAGGAAACGTTCATTCAAAGGCAGTTTATCTTAAGATACTATAGTGATACTAAGCTTTTGTCCATTTGACCTCTGTGGTGTGCTGTAACAAATTATCCTATCAAGTGTAACCACTGTCCACATAGTTGAACTGTGATCAAGAACATATATGTAAATTTACTTTTATCATTATTGACAGGGTGCATCTAACTCACCTGTGAAGCATATCACACAATCATTTTGCTTCTGATTACATGGTCTGGGGTCTCTGCCCTGGCCACTTTTCCTTTCCCTGCCTCTCTCCTTCCCTGCGACAGCCCTCCAGCATGGGGTGGTTTGTCAGGGTAGTTGTGAAGGTTTCAAGTTGAAGTCTTGGGGCCACTGGGTGGCTGGGACTTGCTCCTCTTCCAAGTCATTGTAAACTCCCTACCCCCCACTACCACCCTTGGCAGAAGCATGAATTATAACCCCCTCTGTTCTCTGACATTGGCCTTTGGTAAAGAATTCAGGGCATCTCCTTTACCTTCTCCCCCAGCCTGTGTTGGAAGATGCTGCTTTTTCCTTCTTCCCTCTCATGTTCCTTTATATACCATCATCACCCAACACTTTCCATGACCTTTCTTTGGTCAGAAGTCATCAATGACTCTTGGAAAAGCCTCTGATCTGCTTTGCTTAGTTTGGAACCACATTTATTTACTTTCTACCAGTCTGAGAAATAACCATTGGGCCCTCAGCCCACACAGTATCTGATGTCATCATCAGCTGAAACATTTTTCTTAGCTCAGGTTTTGACGAGGTGAAAGGAAATCATCAGGCCTACTAACTCTCAAGGTCCTTGGTGGTTAAAATTGAAGATTAACCAAATGAAGACATTTGTAAGCACATGTAACCGCCATCCCCCCTCCCCCCGCATTATTACAAGGAAATGAGTTATTTCTTTGTAAAGGCCTTTGCTTTAAAAACTAAAAGTTTTTAAAACAGGGCTCTCATTTGTTCTTCTTTGCAATTATTTGCATCCAGTTTTGATTCTACCTAACAACTTGAAAAAAGAACCATGAATTTGGTGCATATTTTGATTTTTGTGCTGCTGCTGCTCACAGTCATCAGGAGGGGCCTAAAGAAGAACCTGGTATACACAGAAAATTCCAGAAACTGGTGGACTTGTCCACTTTTCTTTTCAAGACCACAAAATGTCAAGATGTGAATGCATCCCAAAATAGAAGCAATTTTTTTGCATTAAAACATTGAAACATTGTGATTTAGAAAGTTTCTAATTCAGAAAATGGGATGGATGAATCCCAGTAAGATTAAGAGAGCTGCTCAAGATCACTGGCTGGTTTCTGTTACTCTATTTCTCCTCAGAGATTTTCTATGAATTTTCTTATATGCTTTTTACAACGAATGTAATGAATGTACAATGACTTTTCTCACTAAAGTCCTACCTTGTATTTCTTTCCCTCTCAAAGTATAGCTCGTCCAAGCACTTCCAATTCTATTGCAATCTTCTATCTGTCTAATCTTGTTTCCCTAGAGATATATAGCCTTGCTTATTAGCAACTTAAACACCAGATGACCACAATGGAGCATCTTTCCCTTCTTAACATAGGAGTCTGGGGAGATGAGAAGTATGAGCATACATTAGGCTCCAAAAAAGTATAATTTGACTTCTTGAAGTCCAGTGTAGAACCAGAAAATTTCAGGATTTCTTTATATTCAGTCCAAGTGTTTGAGTACATTTGTGTAGGGATGTAATTCGTCACAGTTCCTCTGAGCTGTTTCAAGAGCAGCTCTGTTTTGTAATTTGTAATTTGATAAAAGGTTAAAATGTGCTTCTAAAGTATGATCTTTTGTTATATTAAAAGGTAGTTAGATTACCAAATAAGGTTCTTTCTGAATTGACTATTACTACAAAAATATAGTACTACCTCAGAAATAATATTGTATATGATTGCATAATAAATTATTAGCTGATCATCCATTATTCCCCAATTATATGACTATTCCAATATAATGTTATGTATATGATATAATAGTTGCTCTAGCTTTGTATTATTTTGCTATAAATTATTACACTTTAAATCAAGTTAATTCACTAATTCTGAAATTAAATTCTGTATATTTTAAGGCTTTCTCTAAATAATACATCAATAATATATAATGCAAAAATCACGTATAAGAATCATATATTTCCTTATGTAAAATTAGACTTCTGTAGCACAATATATTCTTTGATTTATAAAACTGTATATTAAGGCGGTTATTTGTATACTTCCACCTCATTGAGGGTAGATTCAGTAGTTAAGAGTATGGCATTTATTTAGCAATAAATGAATTTATAGGAAGTTTCCCAAGTGAAGTTTAAATTTCTCATTAAAGTTATGAGCATTATTACCAATATAATTCCTACTGTTTATCATTTATACATTCTTTTTAAAAAAGTTTGTCCTTTGGGGAAGAGAAATTGTTTATTCTGTTAAGCTGACAGGAAGATTCATTATTTTTTCCTTTAAGGGCTAGTAGTGAATAGATAATATTTTATTACCTTTTTCAGAAATTATGCATTAAAATATAATTGTAAAGTATGTCTAATTGAAAATACCTTCAATCTGTACATTTCTGCTGGTTAGAAAAATAAATACAGGTATACAGTAATAATCTTTTAAAATTTAGCCTTTTATAATTAAGGTAAATATTTTTGTTTCTATAAATTAAAGGTCAGAGTCTGTAAAAGGGAAATATTTACTATTTAGTATACCAGTGTATATACTTTGTGAATTTACAAATTTATATTTTAAGTATATTTATAGGTTAAAAGCTAAGAATTTATAATAGCTGTTACAATTTTTATAGACAGTTTAGATTTGTTAAATTATTGTTCTTTGTTTTTAAGATATATAACATTTGTTCTATTTGATGTTTTTAGTGGTGAACTACAGGTTATTTTTATATTTAATCCTTGTGATAAAATGCATAATCCACATGATAGAGTTTCTGTTTTATGGTATACCCTTACTTTCCTGATAAATTAAATGGTTTAAACCTTCTAAATAGCTGTACTGACAATTTGATTTCAGAAAACAATGTATTTAAGGTAGTCACTATAGCCTAACTATATACTTCTATTGTAATCCTCCTTCAAGTTTAAATTTTTTTTTTCATTTAAACTTCTTGAAGAAGGTATTTTCAAATAATTAAACTTGCAAGAAAGTATTATCAACCCCCAAAGTCTCAGTGTTATTCATATTTGTCAGAGCTCTTTTTTTCTTCCTGGCTCTTTTCACTTTGACCTTTGCCTCCATTCATTAACATGAGAATATAAAAGCAATTACTAGAACAAACTCTTATTCTTCCTATGAAGAGATTTCCAGAGAAAGGACTCCCAAATAAATTAGAAAGTAGAAGTAAATCTGACTTTGAAGCCATTGATTACTTGGTTTACAGTGAGGCTCCATGAATTAAAGTTGACCTTTAATATTGTGTATATTTTTCATCCATTGTTCAGACTCATCCTTTACTGGAAACATTTCTTCTTGCTAATTATCACTTTTATTTTGTGTGTATTAATTTTAATCATAAACATCTCCTATTAGAAATTCAACTATGAATCTTTAGCAACTCCAAATGTTTATGTTTTATTGGGTTTTCTTGTCTTGCCATTTCTAAAATTATCTGATGAGAAATTAAAATTGAAGACTGATTGGGCCAAATGCTGAAGGTGAAGAATATAGAATGACTAAAATAAATACAGACAGAAAAGTCAAAATTTATACTGTAACAAGTATACTGTAACATTGTTATATTTCTTTTGAAATAGGCATGTTTTGAGTTGTTAATTAATTGCAATGTATTGTGTACAAAACTAAGATAATGTAGTCTAAAATATTTAAATCTATTGGCAAATACTAACTAAACTATGATTTAATTGATCACATGCTTTTATTTCTGGAAAATCCCACTTGCTGATGCTGAAGAAGCATCTTTTAAAATGATTGTGTAGATAATGAGAGTATTCAGGTTACTAATGGGAAATGTTTTTAAAGGATATTTTAAAAGGATAAATGAGATATTTTGCTATTTTTAAAGTTTATTTAAACTATTAAAACTATGTTTATTTAATCAATATTTATGAATGAATTACTATATGTGACACACTATGTTAGGACATGAGTTAGCAAATTTATCCAGTTTTGATGAGTCTTATTTTACTGTGATGCTTACAGGTTGATCTGCATTTTATGAAAAAGATTCCTCCCGGTGCTGAAGCTTCAAACATCTTAGTTGGGGAACTGGAGTTCTTGGATCGAACTATAGTTGCATTTGTCAGGTTATCTCCAGCTGTTTTGCTTCAAGGACTGGCTGAAGTCCCAATTCCAACCAGGTGAAAACTATAAAAGCATGTTTTGCATTTCACTTAAACCAAAGATTTTTATGGGAAAAAAATCAAGGAGAAATTACAGTTTCTTCTAACAACTAATGTGTGATTCACAAAACTGATTTCTTTGTGTGTGGGGGGGAAGGGGAAAGGATCTTTAAAAATTATCCTGTTTTTTCCTCCTTTCTCTCAGACTTCTATTTCTTTTAGACTTGCTACCCATCTAAATACCCTTACCACAAAAAGTGTCAGACTCTTCTGTAGAATTGTTTTAGATTGTGAGCTAAAAAAAGGATCCTATCATGAATATGTTCAGATTCAACAAGATCAAAATTCCCAAGGCTTAGCTTGAATTTGAATGAGTAGGTCTTCAAATTACATGTGAGTGCCAGCATTAGGAAAGTCCCAGCTGCATAAGGGGCTGTATATTTGAATCCTAACATAGTATGTTTCCTATGCATAGACTCTCAAGAATCAAGAACATTATGTTTTGTAGCTAAATCCAAATCCATATCATAAGCACAATTTTATTTTATTTTATTAATAATTTATTTTTATATAAATTTCACATCTTTGTAATCCCAGGGATTCACTCTCCCCCCCCCCCCCCCCCCTGCTCCTGACCATTCTCACCCTTTCCCCCCAGTCCCAAGTTGCGTACATCAGTTTGGTTGTTAGCTTGCTTTGACTTGTTCTCATGGCTTTTGTTTATATTTTTCCCTATATTCCATATATTAATAAAACCATTTGGTTTCTGTTTTTTTCTTTTTGACTTGTTTCTGCTAATATGATTTCTTCTAAGTCCATCCATGCTATCATAAAATCGTCATTTTTAATTGATGGGTAATATTTCATTGTGTGTATATACCACATCGTTTTCATCCAGTCATCTGTTTTGCGGCATTTAGGTTGCTTCCAAGTCCTTGCAGTTATAAATAGTGGTGCAGTAAACATCCAAGCACAGGTGTCTCTTTGTACCCACAATGAGGTCTCCTTTGGGTAGATTCCAAAGAGAGCAATTGCTGGGTCAAATGGTAGTTCCATTTTCATTAGTTTGAGGGTTCCCCACACAGCCTTTCATAGTGGTTGGACCAGTTTACATTCCCACCAGCAGCATAAGAGTGTTTCTCTCCACATCCCTCCCAGCACTTGTTGTTGCCTGTTTTTTGGATGTGGGCCATTCTTACTGGTGTAATCTCATTGTGGTTTTGATTTGCATTTCCCTCATTACTAGTGACATTGAGCAGTTTTTCATATGCCCGTTGGCCATTTGCATTTCCTCTTTGGAGAAGTGTCTTTGTAGTTCTTTTCCCCATTTTTTGATTGGGCTTCTTGTTTTGTTTTTGTTTAGTTGTGTGAGTTCCTTGTGGATTTTCGTTATTAAACCCTTATCACTCTTGTGGAGGGTCAAAATTGTTTCCCATTTGGTTGGACTTCTTTTTGTTTTTTTCTGTTGTCTCTTTTATTGTACAGAAGCCTTTTAGTTTGATGTAGTCCTATCTGTTTATGTTTTCCTTCATTTTTTTGCCATCTCTAGATGTGTCCAGAAAGGGATTTCTGAATTGCAATTCATGGAGGGTTTTGCCCAAGTATTCCTCCATGTATGTTATGGTTTCAGGTCTGACATCCAAGTCTTTTATCCATTTTGAATGATTTTTGTACATGGTGTGAGAGAATTGTCTTGGTTCATTTTTTTTTTTTTGCATGTCTTAGTCCAATTTTCCCAGCACCATTTATTGAAGAGGCATAAGCACAATTTTAATTTGATTACCAAAACTTGTTTCTCACATAACTATTGTAAAGACTAGCAACTTAGATATACAAGTTAAATTATATTGCTTATCATTTATCTCTATTTTGTAGCTATAAGACTGACCATGAACCAAGTTATGGGGAAAACAATTGAAGAGTGCTGACTTTAGCATGAATTCCTAGCAATTCATCCAGGGGAACTTGTTTTCTTCTCTTTTCTCTTCAGAAAATATTTCCTTTGTGTAGATAGATTTCTACTCTGACAATATTTCCATAGCAAAACACACAATTCTAGGACTTCATTTCCCACTTACCTGATACCCTTCATTTAATGTATCAGATTCTGTTAGTATGTCTCCTGTTCTAAACACTGAATGTGCTAACTGGGTTAAAATGATAGAAAGTTCAGGTGCTGTGGTGACATAGAAAGTACATAAAAATAATTAAATAAGGAAAAAGGAAAATGCATCTTCTATGAATCTTTGACCTTAGAACAGCAGATTAAATTATTCTGTGCTTTGATTATGGATGAGATATAAAAAATAGGGAGTAGGTTTGTCAGGAGAGGCCTCATTTTGTAGGGACTGAACTTATTGGAAAGAATTCAGTGTTCAGGTGCCTATGCCTAAGTTTGTGAACTGAGGGAAGAAACAAGTTACTATTCAATTTATAGGAAGAAGTGTCTGTCTGTACTGTTGAAGAACTATTGATATATACTTTTATTTTAAAAGGGAGGGATGAATTGAGTACATTAAAGTAGCGTCTGACTATGTATTAAGGCTGTGTTTCTCTAGTTGCAACCTATAAGTTATTCAGAGTTTCTGGGAGTTCAGGATTCAAATTTAAGATGTCAGACTTACTAATTGTAAATGTGTCATTTTAGTAGCTTAAAATTCCTTTTCAATCCTCCAAGCAGTGTTTTCTCATTCTACCATTTAGAAAATAGTGATGAATTCTAAATAAAATATGACTATTTTTGATCACAAGAGCTCCTCTATTTCAAAGGAAGAAAAGAAAAAAATCTCAAAGTAGAGAAAATACATAATGGGGTTATATACCCTTACTTTGAAAACTGTCAGGGTTTAGGTGACCTCATTTCAGGCTGATATCACAAGACAAGTATAGAGTACAATAGAGGAAAAATTAGGGGCATGGTGGAGCCACTGTATAAGAAAAGATTAAAAACACTGAACTATTTAGTTAGGAAAGGTGAAAAATGGAAGAAGATTAGCTAGATAAATAGAATTTTAAAAAGCCATTCAGTGTTCCTAATTATTAGCTCTTAAGAGGACAAAAGAGCACACCATGAACATAACAGCAGTACCTAGTAAAACTGTCAGAAAATATTCTTTTAGGCCTTTATAGATAATTCAGTGGAATGGAAACCTGATAGCAAAATGTACATGGGTTAGGAAATTTCTTAACAGTATTATAGTTGATCAAGGATCCACCATTGCATTAAGGTATTCCTGTGTTAAATGTGTAGTGGGCATTACTATATAATACCAATTAATTGACTCAATTCAGTACAACCAACGAAAAATTTATGTTAAACACACTAAGGCTGTGTAACATGTGCTTTATATGAAAACGTTCACAATCTCTAAAGTTTACAACTAAATAAAGTATAGGATTATGGTAGCTATCTCAGTACACGAGCATAAACTATTTAACATATACTTACCACCATAAATCATTTAGCAGATTAGCCATTTAACAAAATAAAATTATATTGCAAAAACAAACTTTTGTAAATTTTCACATTTTCCCCTGCTGTTAAATATTTCAGGCACTGGACAGTTACTATCTCTACAAACTTAGGGCATGTGTTGACTTCTATATCAGTTCCAGTTGTGGTGATGAACCTGCCAAGTGTACCCTCTAATTTAGATGCAGTATTACAATGCAGCTGGTATTTCTATTCCTGTAGCATTAGAATTAATAGATCATTAATTATTCATTCTCATATACTTAATCTTTAGTTACTGATTTTTTAATTTAATATACATTTTACATAGATCACTTTTTCTTTGGTCAAATGTTCTCCTTGGTTTTACACTAGTAGTTTATCTTTTCTATTATAATCTGCATATTACTGAGTTCTCTTCCAATTCAGAAAAATTCAATTTAAACAGATTTTACTTTTTCCATCTTCATCCTCTCGGGATTATAGGACCCTTAAAATCATCATAAACACTGTGTAGACTATGGGTTACTAAATGGGAGGTATACTAACATCAATATTACTTTGTATTTCCATTGTTCAGGGTTCTTAAGCATAAGTTAATCACTGTAAAATGTTTCAAAATAGTAACTTGTAAAAAAAATATGAAAGCATTTTTCATCAAAATCCCCATTTTCAGTAGTTTCTTTGAGATGAGTAATTCCATGCGACTAAAATTATTTTATACTTCTGCCCTGAAACATTGTTTTTTTTTTCTTCTTAATTGCAGATTTTTGTTTATTCTCCTGGGACCACTTGGAAAGGGTCAACAGTACCATGAGATTGGCAGATCAATTGCAACCCTAATGACAGATGAGGTATTTATTCAAGTTCATAGGGGACATTTTACCCACTAGATACAACTTAATTTTGGAGTTACTATAGTCATGAAAATTTGCTCTGCATTATACTTCTGTTTTTTAAATTCCACTTTTTCTATGCTTTCTTTATAACATTTCCTTAGGAAAGAAACTATCATTTAGCAATACTAATGTATTTATTAGCATTCCCCTTATAGTATATGTGCTGTGAAGATGACTGCCATTGTTAATATTATTGTAAGTTTTTTGGAGAATAAAGAATTTTTAAAATCTCAAGAAAAATAATGGCAGTTTATCTGAAGATTATACAAGACATCAAAATTCCGTCCACATCTATCAACTCTTTATAACTGTTTATAAATGTCCTAACCTGAGAGTCAGTCCCATAGAGGAGCTAAAGATGGATTTCAGTGAACTTGTGATCTTTCTGACATAGCACTCAGACTTTTCTAAGAAAAAAATTTACATGAATGTATTTTTTGAACTGAAAAAAGTTCTTATCAGCTCCTTAAAGAGGTGTGTTTCTCAAAAATGTCAGATCATAAAAATAAGAACATAAAATGGAGAATCTTGTATTCTCTAACTTTATAGAAATATATTGTTTTTATTATTCAATAAGAACAGATACAAATAATCAAAGAAGAGCCACAGTTAGAACTAAGTAGTGAACAGCAAATGGGTTTATACATTGTCTAGAATATCATCTAAACAGTTTAATAATATATTTGTAATATTGTGTTTATGGAATTACTTAACTTGGGAGACTTGGGAATCTATTAAAAAAGTGAATTTATATTGTATATAAATTTAACTAGGTTTATAAATTCCGAAAATTTGCCCTTGTTTGGAATTTGGTATAAATTTCTTTATTATATATATTTTAATTGTCTTATGATTTGCACATATGAAAACAAGCTGTAAGAAAAACATTTTTGAAAATCAGTTTCAAGAGGAAATCTATAATGATAACATTAGTTTCTATGATACAATAAAAAAATTCCCCACAAACTGGGCAATTAAGGCAAGAGTGACATATTTTCTCCATTTTGGGGAGCCAGAAGTCTGAGTTAAGGTGTCAGCAGGGCACTCTGAAAACTTTAGGGGGAGAGTCTTTCCTTTTTCTCTTCAGCGTCTAGTGGTCTGGAATTCCTTGACATGTGCCAGAAGTGCTCCAATCTCTGCTTCCATCTTCATGTAGCCATTCCCTTTGTTTATATTTACAATTGGATTTGGGGCCCACCTTAATGCACAATGATTGCATTTTAACATGCCTACTTATGTCTGAAAAAGATGTTTGTTCCAAATAGCTCATATCCTGAGCTTATCATAGGTAGAAATGTATTCTATAAGGATACTATTCAGTCCACTATTTTCAGTAACAAGCTATTGAGAAAAGTGAGGAGGAAACAGGAGAGTGAAAATAAATGGCTTCATGGAAACCTCAAACCTTCTCTACTAGAATACTCTATGAGAAACATTCATGGTATCCTTATTTTTAGTGTTTTCATATTAATAGTTTGCATCTTTTACACCATTGCAAAATAAATGACAATGTGATTTGTATTCCCCAATTTAGGTATTGTCACCTTCCTGAATTTTCTCATGTTATAGTATGTTTCCACATCTCACCTAGAAAGTTATTCCCCAAAATGAGAGCTGTTAATTATGATAGGACATGTTATTTATAATAGTGTATTCACCAAATATCAGAAAAAACACTTAAATACTTTATAAAGAGAAAGTGCTTTTTATTGCCCAAAAACAACCCAGAAATAGTATTCTACTTACCTAATTGCTTTGAAGGTTACTAAAACTTACAAACAATAGAACATATTGATTCATAGTTTATGTTGGTTAAGAACATAGTTAAATAGGTTATATTATAATACTAGTTTCTATGAAAACAGCTACACTTTTCATTTATGTGTCCTGACTTTGTCAGGTGTTCAAATAAATATTGACTAAGCTCTGTATGTTTTTCTCCTTCCTATACCTTGAATTCTCTATGGCCATCATCCTCTTGTGTGTCTTCAAACTTGGCTAATGATGGCTCTCAGTCAGGACTCAATAAATATTTCATTTATGATAAATTGATGACTGAAAGTGTTAGTTATCTTATAATGCTTTATCTGGAATCATTCCAGTAATTTATTTCCTCTCATTTTGTTGAGTATTACTAGAGATAAATGAGTTTGCTTTTCTAATTAAAGTAGCAATTGTTACTTTATAAAAGGCAATTGGCTTTCATAATTCCATTTGAATGTGACATCTCTACACCTAAATAAAATATACTTAATCCCTATATAAAAAATGATAAGCAATGCAACCCTATCATGGGTCTGGAAGAATTGAGGTATCTGTCAATAACTTTAATGACTAACATAATGCATGCTTGTGTGTGTGTAAATGTAACTCACATTCTGAATGCAAATATACTTTCTATGCTCTATAGATATGATATATACATATTCAGAAAAAACTAACTTAAAATTACTATTTAAAAATGAAAGCAAAATTTACATTTTTATGTGTGCCAGGGTATAAATATTGCTAAAAATTTTAATGTAATCTACAAATTTTTAATCTCTATTTTTAAGCAGGGGTTTCTTTCATTAAGCTTGATTTGCCACACATAAGTAAGTTATGTATTTCTTGAGTCATTAATTCTGTTTTAATGAGTTTCCTTTCATCATCTTTTTCCTTTCTCTTACTCTTGCCTTCAGAAATTTTAGCATTTGTTCAGGCACTTTAAGAAAATTACATATCTGTGTGCATTCATGAAATAAACTAAGCTGTATTATTTTACATCAAAAACTTCTTTAGTGAAAAGTGGCTATTAAAAGCCAGAAAGAGAAAGAGAAACACTGGATGACTTCATCTATATGTGGGATATAGGAAAAACAAACAAATAAACAAAAGGACAAGGAAAATTTAATACTGTCATCAAAACTAAAGCATATAGCAAGAGATTAGGAGGAGAGTAAAATCGGGGAGCGATGGGCACAAGAGATTAAATTGATGGTTCATGGGTAACAAGTGGGAGAACCTTGGGATATGTGATGTAAAGTATATATATGTGTGTGTGTGTGTGTGTGTGCAGTCAATTAAAAAACTATATTTAAAAAGTGTCTATTTCTTGAAATTATTGTATTCACATATAACTGGAAGAAAACACTAACTATATTAAATTTTTGTAATTGCTTCTTATCTCTAAATGACATTTCTTTCCTTCTGTAGGTATTTCATGATGTTGCTTATAAGGCTAAAGATCGTAATGACTTGGTATCAGGAATTGATGAATTTCTGGATCAGGTAACTGTTCTCCCTCCTGGAGAGTGGGATCCAAGCATACGAATAGAGCCTCCCAAAAATGTTCCTTCCCAGGTATGTTTATTTGATACTATTCTTTAAAATACCACAATGTTATTTTAAAAATACACAACTAAAATAATTTAACCCATTAAAATATCTCAATATAACCTCCAAGAAGATGATGAAGTTACGAAAGTCTCCCTTTTACCTTACAGACTTACCTGAGCAATCTGTTGTTTTAGTGATACACAACTAAATCAAAAAGTCCTATATGCCCTCAAATATTGTAAACCCACCTTAAATATATTATATGGAAGAACATTAAATTTTGATAAAGTTAAAAAGTTTGGTTTCAAAAAAACATTTTTCTATATTCTAATGTTACTTTGAAGTTCACATGCATTAGGAAAATGCAAAGTTATGAATAAGTACAGAATATGACTAAGTCGTGGGAAATTCCCTACTACTGCTGATCATATCTATTATTGGAAAAAACTTTTTGTTGTAATTCTTATGTTTATATTACCTTTATATTGGTGTATTGTTCAAAAATTACAGAAATTCTGCCTTTAAATATTTAATGTACATTGTACTCAGCATGTATTATAAATAAATAGTTGCTATTGTTTGCCATCATTTTTTGTTGCAGACATTGCTTGGTTGAGAGGGGTAGCCAAAAGTTTGCTAAGCTCACTCTTGTTGCTTCCTCTGATGTTACTGAATCTGTATCCAGCACCCTGCTAATTGTCATTTATTCAATCTTGTCTTTGGCTCTTTGTCTTTTGTCCCTGTGGAGTTCAGCCTGGTTTGAGTCTACTCTCCAAGTTGAAGTAGCAGATGGGCTAGTTTCATTATCCAGCCCTGGATTTAGAAGTTTTTCTGGTTAGTCAGAAGTGGGCGAATGAGCAGGTGTACCAATCAACCACGAGTATTTAGAAAGGCTATCTCAGTCCCACTGGTTAAGGAAAGTAGATGATGTTTTGTTTCTAGATTTTCATTTGGAAGCCATTTTATAACTTCAAAAAGGCTTTTGTTTTTCCAATATTTGCTGTCTCTACAATTTTGTGATTTTATAATTGTAGCCACATAGGTTCATTTATTCTACTAACAAAACAAAAGCGGTTTTAAGGAGTACTTTTAAGGGTTAAAGATTTTCTTATTTTTGTATTTGTATATATTTTATCTTTGTACTTATAAATTGTATATGCCTTTATTTAGAAAGGTATTTTAATGCTTCTTTAAGTGATTAGAAACTTTCACTCATGTTATTTGAGAAAATTCAGTAAGAATATTAATGCATCTAGAGATTGAAAGTTGCTTGTCAATATCAGTTAAACATTTTGTAAAACACCTTTCCTTTGAGAAATGACATTTTTGAAGCAAGTTGAAACATAGGTGCTCTATTTTTAAAATCATTTTTATGAGACTTTAAAATCAGAATTAATGATTGAAATCTGAGAGGCAGTAATAGAAAGAACAATGAATTGAGAATCATGACACCTGGATTCTATTATTATCTGTTTCTATGAGTTTGAACAGATGCCAAACAGAGGTTTGAACAGATGCATCAGCACAGAACTTTCTGAAGTGACAGAAATGTCCTATACCTGTGTTCTCTATTAAATCAAGTCATTGCTGAGTGCTACAAATGTGGCAGTTGCAACTCATGAACTGTTTTAATTTTAATTAATTTAAGTTTAAATAGCTCTAGATTGGTACTGGCTACCACATTAGACAACACAGTTTTATATAATGATATGAATTTGTGCTTCTTTATAACATTACTTAACTTTCAAATTTTTATAATATACATATTTTAATTATGAAGTATCTCATACATTGACAAAATATTATTCATTGCTTGCACACTTCCAAGCATGTGAACATTCTAGATATTTGCTTCAGATCTTTTTATAAAAAGTAGGCACAAAATGTTACATAAAATTGGGTACCATTTCCTCATTTTTTTCCCTGTCTGTAGTCACTCTCCTATAGGGAGAGGTTCTTATCCCATGCAATATTTGATACTTTTTGTACATTTTATATTTATGAAACTGTTCAGTATAGTTTTATTGGTATTTTTTAAATGTATGTTACAATTAGAAGATCCACTGAAACTGTGTTTTCTGTTATTAAATGGAACAAAATGAATTAAAATATATTCTTCATACTCTTCTGATTTTATACTCATTCAAATAATATTTTCCTTCATGGGATAATTTCTAAACTTTTTATTTTTTTTTGAAATGTGTGAATCACATTTAAGTAAGTAGACAAATAACCAGTCATAACCTGAAAATATTGGTTAGAACTTTGTCATTGTAATCTTTGTTATATAGTCACTCTCTGGTATGTTTGTTTTCCTCTCATGCCATTTACTTGTTTGTGGAAATCACAACACTGTGTGAAACTCCTTAGTACCTACACTGATGAAGCTGAGGGTGGCAAGAGGAAAACAATAAATACACGGATCTCACATAATTCATGACCATTAATTGGGCTCTTAATGTTTCCATGTTCATCATACAACACTTCTCTGCTAAAATCATTTTCTTCAAATGATTGCTTCATTCCTCTGACCCTGATCCAGAACCATATCATTTCCTTTCATTGCCATTGCTATTACCACCACCATGCAGACTGCCCATCATCATTTTCCTGGATTAATGAACGAATCTAACTTGTCTCCGTTTCTGCCCTTGTTTCCTAGAATCTGTTTTCAACATAATGACCAAAGTAATTGCAAGTTAGATCTTGCTACTCCTTTCTGCAAAATCATAAAAGGTTACCATTTCACTTAGAATAATTGTTATTCAGAAGGGTTTACCTTTCAGAAATCATCTACCACTTTCTCCCTTGGTCACACCTCTTGAACCATATTGATCTACTTCTTCCTTATTCTTTGGACCATCCAGCCATACTCCAGCCTAAAGACTATCCCACTAAGTATTATTTTTACCCCCAACTATCCTCATAATTAATTCCCTCAGATTTTTTCTCAAATATTATGGTCTTGCTGATCTTGCTTTACTATTTAGAATTACCACTCCTTCCCTGTGCATACATACCCACCCAATACCTCATACATACACACATACTTCATACATACATACCCACCCAATACCTCAGACATACATACATACCTCATACCCTTTATTCTGCTCTAAATCTGTATTTTCCACAGTTTTAAATCTTTCTAACCCTCTAGACAATTAATTTACTTATTTGCTTACTGTTTGTCTTCCCCATTAGAATGGAAACCCCAAAGCCTAGTAGACAATGGTGACCTGATACTTGACATAGATTGGGGGCTCTATTGAATTAATCAATTGTATAATTTTAGTATCAAATAAATCACCCATTGACTTGTTTTGAAATATCAAAATACTGTATATCTAAGCAAAAAGTAGTTTCTCTGTGTTCCTCAGAATATTCATTGGAACTCTTTATATATGTCCTTTCAAACAATCTTTTCCTGTACTGTAAGTTAAACCCTCTTTGAGGAAATGGATACTCTAAAATGGCTAATATTGTCCATGTTTTATCATTTTCTATACCAATGTATAGCTTTTTCCATTGTAAAACAATGAGTTAACTTATCTGTTAAAGGATAATACCCCAGAAAACCATATAAGATCAATTGTTTCCTGAGACTTGTGACAACTAAGATATGCTTCCCCAGGTAATTGGGAAGTGGGTACTGAATATTTCTCTTAAAATCCTTTGCTAAAGTGTGCTAGTTATCTGTAAAGGCAGTTCCTTTATCAGTTGACAGACATCTTTTATCTTTGAACTTGAGTTCATTGTGTCTATTCAACATGCCTGGGAAATTGTTCAAAACTCATTTTTCTAAAATGAAATATTCCATTTTACAAAAGATCAGCTGATCATTCACATCTTTGCACTAAACAAGGATGTGTTCCACAGTTTTGGAACAAAAGTTAAGTAAAAAATTTAATCAAATAATTTTATATTTTATTTCATAATATTGTATTAAGATTTTTTTTATACGTTTGAGCACATTGATGTCCTTTAAGAGCACCAATAGGTAGGATTTTTAATTTTTTTTTAAACTCTCTGTTAAAAAAGTGGTGGAGTAGACATGGGAAAGTCACATGAACATAAAATTAAGTTAATTTGTCATGTACTTAATTAGAAGCTTTGTTCTGTAATAATCTCTCAGATTTCTATGCATTTGGAAGGACCGTATTATAGAGTATTCCTTGATGGGGTAGGGAGATGTATGAGGGAAATACATTTTTAAAATAGCTAATAATATATTTATTGAACAAATAGTAGGAGCTGAGGGTAAAATTTCCCCCTAAAACTCTAGGTATTTTTAAACTGGTAGAGTTATCAAAATTTGACAAGTAAGAGAAAAAATTATTACATATGTATGGAAAATATACATATTGTAAATTCTAGCATAAACGTGACAGCTGAGGGTTTTTAAATCCTTGTGTAGTATAAAGACTAAGGATATAGGGTATCACAGAGAGAGGAGGTGAACTCATATTATGAGATTATGACACATAAAAATCAGATATTCTCTATGTACATATTTGCCTTATCATAAAGATGAACTTGTATAGAAAGGTATTTTGGGGTTTCTTGTGATTAAAAAACTCACTTTTTATTGAAGGAACATAGGCTTGCTACACTGCGTATGATATAGGGGTACAGGTTCACTATTCATATGTGTGTTACTACACCATAGCCACTACCAAATACCAGTAATCCTTTTCCATAGTTTAGTGGGTCCCCTCCCCTGATTTGTTCCCTACCTTCTCCCTTTCCTTCTAGAGATTCTCAATTCTGCAGTCAGATATCTAGAATGTGTTTTGATTTAATATCTAGAATGTGTTTTGATTTAGTTTTGTTGCTTCTTTTGTTCTGTTTCTCTGTATTCCACATGTGAATTAAACCATCTGGTATTGTCTTTCCCCTTCTGACTTGTTTTGCTTAGTATCCTTTCCAGTTTCACCCACATTGTTGCAAATGGCAATATTTCAGTTTTTTTCAAAGTAGTAATTAATATGCCATATTTTGTCAATCCACTCATCTATTGTCATTTAGATTGTTTCCAGACTTTTATACTATGAGTAGTGCTAAAATAAGCTTAGGAGTACCTATATCCATTTGTATTTGTGTTTTTTTCTTTTTCTTTTTTCTTTTTTGCATTCTTTAGTTAGATACCTAGCAGTGGAATTGCTAAAAATCCACACGGTAGATTTACTTTTAATAATCTGAGAGATGACTGTACTGTTTTTAATAGGACCCAATAATGAGTGAGGGTTCCTTTTTCTCCATATCTTCACCAACACTTGTCTCTCTAGACTTTATAATATATGTCATTCTCAAAAGTTTCTCATTGTGGTTTTGAGCTGTGTTTCTTGATGATAAGTGATAATGAGCATTTTTTTAATATGCCTTTTGGCCATCTGTGTGTCTTTGGGGAAGTTTCATTTAGCTTCTCTGCCTATTTAGAGTTGTTTCCCTTTTATTGAGTTTATACATTTTTTTGTAGATCTTGAATATTAGTCCCCAATGTATAATATGCAAATAATATCTTGACTATTAGTCCCCAATGTAAAATATGAAATAATATGCAAATAATTTGATAGTTTTATTTATTTTGGTTTTTGTTTTGTTTCCTTTGCTATTGTAGTAAAGTACCCAAAGACCTCTATATTTTCAGGTCTTAAAATCTTTAATCCATTTTGAGTTAATTTTTTTTTCTATAATGTGAAATAGTGATCTAGCTTAATTCTTTGCATAATACTGTCCAGTTTTCCCAACATCATTTCTTAAAAAAAATTTCTGCTCGTTTTTATATATTCATGGCTATGTTGTTGCAGATTAATTATTCCCATAAATCTGGGTTTATTTCTGGGTTCTTGACTCTATTCCATTCCATTGATCTATGTGTGTTTTTTCATTCAACACCATGTTGCTTTGATTACAATAAATTTGGCATATACTTTGATTTTTTTTTTTTTTTTTTGAGACTAGGTCTTGCTATTTTTGCCTGTGGAACCATAGGTTCACATTGCCTGGGTTACCACAGACTCAAGCAATCCTCAGCCTCAGCTTCCCAGGTAGCTGGGATTATAGGTGCACACCACCATGCCCAACTGTATTTTTTTGGAACTAGGTCTTGCTACGTGTCCCTGGCAGGACTCGAATCATGATGCCTGGCCCTGGCTGCGACTTCCTAAGCTGCCACTTACAGGCATGAACCACCATGTCAGGGCCTGGCATATAGTTTGAAACCTGGGATAGCATCATTTTTTTCTTTTCTGCAAGATTGCTCTGGCTGTTAGAGGACTTTTTGCTTCCAAATAAATTTTAATAATGTTTGTTCTTTTTTCTGAAAAATGTCTTTGGAATTTTGATAAAGATTGCACTGAATTGATATATTGCTTTGGGTAAGATGACCACTGTAATAGCATTTCTGCCAATCCACAAGCTGGGAATATTTTCCCATTTCTTTATATCTTCTATTTCTTTTTAAAATATCTTACCATACAGGTCTTTCATCTCCTTTGTGAAGTTTGTTTCTTTGTATTTCATTCTTGTTGATGCTATTGTAAATAGGATTGTTTTATTGATTTCCTTCTCTTAGCATTTGCTGTTGTCATCCATAAACGTAGAGATATCTATGTAATCTTTACTCTTGATAGTTATAAAATAGAGTGATGAATAGTTTCTGGTGAGACACTCAGGGCCTTAGCTTAACTACATGTGCCAAGGTGAACTGTCTTGTTAAGACTGTTCTAGACATCTTGGGAAACCTATTTGAATATCTTGGTGAAGTCTATATTTCAAAACTATAGTAGACACAAATCATCACCATAATGACACTTTTCATCCAAACCTATCCTCACCCTGGTCCTCTGTTCCCTTCCTTTCATTTTTTTCTCATAGTTCTATTTTTACTTTATAATACGGATTTGTTGTTTATTTCCACTAATAGGCTGCTTTTGTGTGCTACCTTTGCATTCTTGTATTCATAACAATGAATGGCACATACTGGCATTATTAGAAGAATGGACAAATGCCCATCACATTATTTAATTCTCTCATGCATAATTATAGGTACTATTATTACCCCCAATAAAAGGAGAAGAAAACTGAAGCTTTTGGAGGCTAGATATGGTCCTTGAGATCATGCATCAAAGAAGTAACAGCCTGAGTTCTTAGCCACCCTGCATATGGCCTCTAGGGAAATGCATTGTTTTTATTATATATATCACTATTGATATCAAAATATAAAAACAAAACCAAATAACTTCCCACAGGAGAAGAGGAAGATCCCTGCTGTACCAAATGGAACAGCAGCTCATGGGGAAGCAGAGCCCCACGGAGGACATAGTGGACCTGAACTCCAGCGAACGGGAAGGTTAGTGAAAAGCACTTGTATGGGACCTCAGACCAAATGTTATATATGTGTACACAGAGAGAGACTATTTCTTTTGTCAGAATTTACTGTTTTAAGATTCAATATTTTTAACATTCTTTAGATATAAAAATGATTTATCTGTACTTGCTAATGATTGCCACTACTTTTAAATCAGAACAGTGGATACACCATTTCATTTTATCTTAAACTTAGTCTGTATTTTGCTGTGCATAAAATGCATTTGCAGATTCTTATAATGAATAAGAATAAGAAAACTGTCACATCCCTCCCAAAAGAGC
Organism: Uropsilus gracilis; assembly: GCA_004024945.1. Lineage (NCBI taxonomy): Eukaryota > Metazoa > Chordata > Mammalia > Eulipotyphla > Talpidae > Uropsilus > Uropsilus gracilis. The sequence continues at coordinate 62,773 of PVHY01005004.1, forward strand.
TTATTGAAAATTTCAAGTTCAAGATGGAAATAAAAATACCAAGACTCAGTCTTGTAGACTCTATCTCATTACATGCAAGAAGGATGTATGTAATAGTATTTTTTATTTTTATGGTTGTAATTGGAAAGAGCTATATGATTTATTTTTCTAATCACACATCTTTGAAGAGATCAAAGCTTCAATTTATTTCTTAAAATGGTTCTTTACGGTTTTTTGACAGCTTGTCTCTCTCTAAGCAATGTGTGAGCAGAAAATCAGATACCCTTGGGTGGGTCTCTCTTTAGGGAATATGTGCACATGGCCTCCGTTATAATTGAAGGCAATTGCAAAGGCCCTGCAGGATTGGTGTTCCCTCCTCTCAAGGCCATTTCCTGTACTGCTTTCACTGTGTCCTCTAAACTGACTTTCTGATTCCTGACAACTCTGTGCATTTTAATTCTCTTTTGTTCTTTCCCTTTATGTTTTGTCTCTGAGGAAATGTCCTTTAATGTCTTCCTCAGGCTCCATACATAATTTGAGATGGTTCAAGTAATTTTTTCCTTTTCCCTTTACTGGAAGCATTGTTACTCCTTCTGTTTGCTTTCATATTTTCAAATACTGTCTTTTTATTTTTGGTGGTAATTTTTTTCTCTCTCTCTCAGGTTTAACATGCCACATAGCTTAGATTTTTTTTCAAAGTTCACTTTTCCTTACTGCTTCCTAAATCCTCCCAGGTCACCAATATCCGGTATCTTCGCTTCTCCAGAGTTCTTCCACAGATTCTGTTGCTGACATGACTTGAAGTATCCATTACTCATCTGCTCTCCTGGAGTTGCGGTGTACATCTGGGCTGCTCTTGCACTGTTCTCTGTAATGACCTCCCACTTCTGGACTTAGATTTTTGCTGCTTAAAGCACGTTATTACACAGTAATATAACAGCTATTTAGACTAATGTGTGCCCAAATAAGTAACTAGAAAACTGCAGTCGACTAGCAAGTGCTATCAAACTTATAAATATTAACTACTAATTGATAGCTTAAAACCACCTTATATTCTTTATGGGATTAGGTGGGGTATAAATCTTGAATGAGTATATGGACAAGTAGACTAAATCTATTTTGAATTGTGACTTTGACAACAAATCATTCAGTAATGTCCCTCAAATAAAAAATATGGAATATTTTACCAAACAAATGTAGAGGAACCTAAGATGATCTCTGTGTGTGGATTTAACAGGTTCTCCGCAAGCTTCTTTGAGTTTTAAACCTCTTTTTTTCCAATTAAAATTCCACCTTTTCAACCTCTCCTACTCCATTCCCCTCTCTTGGTAGTAATCATTAAGAAAATAGAGTGATTTCATCACTTACATAATAGTAAGATAGCTATGATATATTATAATTGTGCATAGATCAGGGCAATTAAAAGTAATAGATTTTTTTTTCAGTTATGCTGAAGATAGTCATTTTTCAAAGTAAGGCTGTTTCTCAAGAGAACAATAATTTTTGAGGTGATTCTTAGCTCACCAGAGGAATACTCTTATTTAGAAAACCAATAGCAAAAGCTTAATATTTATGCATAACACAAATACATAAGAACATTTTCAGTGAATTGGAATATGGGTTATTTTATCTACATGTGGAAACCTAGGCATAATCTTATCTACTTTATTATGATAACTTTTTTCCATGGACACAAAGAACTTCTAGTAGTCCAGTGTTAAGTCTGGATAGTATTATTAAATGTTCAAAGAATGAGAATATCTGTTATTCATGTTTTTGTTTTAAGTAGATTTTTAAAATTTTGTCATCAAATTTTGGCAGCATTTCACAACTGAATATTATCCCCCCCTCCAAAATTCTTTTTTAAGTGATTCCATTAGGTTTTTGGATTTATAAATGAATTTATACCAAGAAAGTCATTATTGTCTTGTGAATAAACAAGGGGATAAGTTTAGGCAAAAAAAAAAAAAAAATCAGAAGTGCTGCATCAAGTTTCCCCTCTTCGGTTCCTTAAAATGAAAACAACCATGGAACCTGTCTGTCTCTGCTAAATAGTATCACTATCCAGAAGACCACTGAGATGCCCACCAGAGCAATATCTAGTTAGGGATTTTTTTCTGTCAGTAAGGATTGGCAACTGGAGCCATGATTAAACCCTGCTTTTTCTCCCTAGGGTGATGTTCATTACTGGAGTATAAAAAAGCCAGTTTGTCCTGCCTCCTTCACTTTCTGCTACAATAAATGGAATGTAAAGAATTAGAAAACACACCAATAATTGAAGCTTGCGTTTAGGAGTAGGCTGATGGAGAAGTACAGAAATTAGAGTAGTCCTTAAGTCTCTCAATATGTGAATTTTGATTGGTGAGCTGCTCTGAATCTTGTTTGAGAGAACCTGGGATTTTTGGTTGTTGACACAGTATTTGGTTAGGAATTGAGGTACATAGTGTGCAAAACCACCCTATAGATCATGAGAATACAACATACCAGCTTAATAATCATCTCTGCTGATGGAAAACATATACTGTGACCTGGCAACAAAGCAAATAAGCACTTGGATTCATGTGTTTTTATATTCGGATTTCACTATTGTGTTTTTCCCCCTGTCTTAGGATTTTTGGGGGACTTATTTTAGATATCAAAAGAAAAGCTCCATACTTCTGGAGTGACTTCAGAGATGCTTTCAGCCTGCAGTGCTTAGCATCTTTTCTGTTTCTCTACTGCGCGTGTATGTCTCCTGTCATCACATTTGGAGGACTCCTGGGAGAAGCAACTGAAGGTCGTATAGTATGTATTATTGTTTTCTTCAGACTTTGAAAATCAGTTTTTAAGATTCATAGTTAGATAAATAAGCATTAGTTTTGGATTCCTTTATAAGGGGACATGTGATGTATAACCTGGCAGGTAAACTTCCTGTGAATTTTCTGGATAGCTAGTGCATCTGGTCACCTGGAAGTGAAATATCTCAGAACAATTAACCCTGAGTCTTACACAAGGTTTTAAATTCATCCATGACTCTCATATCTAGGCTAGTTGCAGAAGCTCTGAGTCTCACCTTATAGAAGGTCCATTTCCCATTCATACTGTTTATGCTGCTATCTGGAGACTTTTCATATTAATATGCCAAAAAAGAAAAAAATGGGGGTGGGTGGGGCAACACAAGGCAGGTGGAGAGAATTTCTCCCCAGTCAATACCTTTTATTTTCTGTTAACTGCCTGCCCCTCTTCCTTTCCCTCTACTCCATGTTCTGTCCAAGGTTGCCAGGCTACTCATAGCAAAGGAAAAGAATATACCCTTGTATATTGAACATTTTCTTCCTATTGAAAATGGCTTCTTGTATAGCTTAGATAATGAATCAATTATGTCTCCATACAGAGTGCAATCGAATCTCTCTTTGGAGCTTCCATGACTGGGATAGCCTACTCTCTCTTTGGTGGACAGCCTCTTACCATATTAGGCAGTACAGGACCAGTTTTGGTGTTTGAAAAGATCTTGTTTAAATTTTGCAAGTAAGTACTTTTGATCATCAGTCCCTTTCTATTCTCTATTGTATTCTGTTAACACCATGCTTAAAGAAATGTTGAAAGTTGTGAAAGTGGTAGAAGAATTTGATTTAATTTGCCACTTTCTCCATCATGTAAAAGTAAAAGATTTTTGTTCAGATTATGTAATATTTATACAAAATCATATTTAGTTCTAAGCAGTGAGCACTTCTTGAGATGTCTGTCTCCTTAAGATCTCTTTAGATAATGTATTGCATTGGCATTATCATGGGAATGAAGGTTTTTTTACTTTCATTTCTAGAATCACTTGTTTCCATCTATTTAAAGTGGTGGCAAGCTGTTCAATGTTCATCTTTCACTGTTCTTTTCCTCCTCGTAGAGAATATGGGCTGTCATACCTTTCTTTAAGAGCTAGCATTGGACTTTGGACTGCAACCCTGTGTATCATACTTGTGGCCACTGATGCAAGCTCCCTTGTCTGCTATATCACCCGATTCACTGAAGAAGCTTTTGCATCTCTTATTTGCATCATTTTCATTTATGAGGCCCTAGAGAAGTTATTTGAACTCAGTGAAGCATATCCAATCAACATGCATAATGATTTGGAACTGCTGACACAGTACTCGTAAGTACAGTTTCCTCTGTTAGCTGTGGGGTTTCTTCTGTATTGCAAAATATTGCTCTTACTATAAAAAATACAAAGAAATTAGCAGATAAAATACCTTAAATTGACTTATGACTGAAACCCTGGACTCTCAGAGTTAAACAGCATTTTAAAAGTCATCTTATCAAGTTATTCATTTGATACTTGAGTTCTTTGCCAAGAATAGTTTTTTAAGTTTTGTCAAGCACTTCTTATTAAGTAAATAATGATTCAAGTTCAATTTTACCATACAGAGATTTTGTTTTTACAAAATACACATGATTTTGATCTCCCTTTGGGTCCTTTTTAATTTACTGAAAATAATCCAAAGAAACGAGGTAGTGGAAATAAAAGATTTCATATTTAGATCAATGCTGTAAGAAGGCTCATTGTGTCTAAATTGCATTATCTTGATGTTTGAAAATGTGAAAATATGGTTAATATGTAAATAAAATTTATTAAATTGAAATGGGAATTTTTTTTGTACTTACTAAAATTAATGATAGAAGTATTAGGTATGACTGATTGGACATAATATGGCAGTTTAGGGTAGAAGGTGGCACTGGATTTATTACTATTTCTAAATCTGGTATGTTATCAGTTTGGATTTCTCTAATACTGTTTTTTGAAGAATATTTGAGTACATTAGATTTGTCCTATGTTTGATTTAATTTTGAGAATTTTTGTTTGAGGTTATGTATATATTTTTATACAGTAAATATTTAAAGCATGGTACTCTTTCTGAAGAAGTTATAACCTCTTCAACCATCAGTACTCTTCTTATGACTTCCTAAGATCTGGCTTCAAATCTTCTGAAGATTTATATCTGTCTGTTCTTAAAAATTAAAATTATATTGAAATAGTGCAATGCTACTGTTGTGCTGACAATGAAAAAAAGTCACAGTGTTGAAATAACATGGCTCTAAGTACTTTGAGATATATATATATATATATATATATATATATATATATATATATATATTGGTCTTTAGAAATACTTTTAAATACCTTCTGCTTTGATCAAGAAAAAGCAAAGTGGAAATACAAAATAACTTTTGAAATAAGAACAAATAGTGATGATGTGCTAAGAGTTCTGAAAAGAGACGGGAAATGCTAGGGATGTTCAGAAAGCAGGCAGATAGAAAGGGCAGTTTGAGTAGAATGAGGAATCCCATAGGTACAGATCTTTTCATTTATCCTTTTTGCAACGATATCCTTTGTTGCAAGTAGTGCTACCTAATTTGGATACATAATGTATCTCTTGCTGGGATACATAATGGCCTCTACTTGGATTTTCAAACTAACTCCATATCAGACAATATGCTAGGTCTAGAGAAGTCATGAGTAATATTGCGTCCTAAATTTTCAATTTTGTTGGGTCTATAGACAGTCAGATAATGAAATAAGTAAAATAAGTGCTGAGCTAAGAGATTGGTACAGAATGTTATGGTACCATATGAAAGAAAGTATGTATAACCCAGGTTGGAATCAAAGAAGACTTCTAGAAGTGACTTTCAAGACCCAAAACCCACAGGACTTAGAAAGATCAACAGGGCAGAAGAGTGGTTTAGGTGGAGGGAATGGCATAGGCATGGAAGCAAGAAATTCATGAATGCTATGATATATTTATCCAAAGTCATAGAGATAGTAATAAGGCAAGACATTGGAATAAGGTTTTATGAATCAGATATAATTTTTAGTGCTCGGTGAACACAAAAAAGTTCTCCAAAGAAAACAATACAGAACAAATAAAAGAGGTAAAAGTAGAACTTCTCTGTTTGAAGTATTGAAAAGGCACTGATTGTTACCCTTCAAATTCTGTAACCTTCAGTGGCAACTTTTAAGGTACTTCAGACTGAGGGACACAATTTTATTTATTTTATTATATTTATTTATTTTAAAAAATTATTTATATATAAATTTCACATCATTGTAATCCCAGGGCTTTACTCCCCCCTACACTCCCCGCAATCCCCCCACCCCCTTTACCTCCCTTCTTGAAGTTGTGTGCTTCAGTTTGGTGCTTAGCTTGTTTTGGCTTTTCCTCATGGCTTTTGTTTATTTTTTCCCTTTATCCCATATATTAGTGAAACCATTTGGTTTCCGTCTTTTTCTTTTTGACTTGTTTCTGCTAATATGATTTCTTCTAAGTACATCCAGGTTATCATAAAATCATTAAATTAAAAATTGTTATTTTTAATTGATGAGTAATATTCCATAGTGTATATATACCACATTTTTTCTTTTCATCCAGTCTTCTGTTTGGGGGCATTTAGGTTGCTTCCAAGTCCTTGCAATTATAATTAGTGCTGCAGTAAACATCCAAGCACAGGGGACACAATTTTAGATCCGTTGCTCTAGAAAGGAAATAGATCAGAGAAACTGACTATATTCTGGATAGTGATCACAGTTTGAAGGTAGAAGAATTTTTAAAAAATCTATAAATGTTAGGTAAAAGGTAAGAAAAAAGCATCAGAAGAAGAAAAGAGTTGTGGATATTGTCGTGTTATAGAAGTCATGTTATAGTAGTATAGAGATCATGTTATAGTAGTATAGAGATCAAGCAGAATGAGAAGAAATAGTTGTGGATTATAAGAAACAGTATTGAGTAGAGAGGGAGACAAGACTAGACAACAATTAGTCAAAATAAGGAGGTAGTAGGCAATAAATAAAGTATGCACAGTCCATTTAATGTCAAAAATCATGTTTGCTGGAGCAGACATAGAGATTATTATAAAGGTCATTTTTGATAGAAAAGGAAATGAGAAGATAGAGATGGGAAAGAGATTCAAGGAGATAGAGAGGGAATGGATAAACACAGGATTGCAAACTGCCAGGGTCAAAGATTGATGAAATAAAGACAAATTAAAGTTAAGATAAATGCGCACAAGATAATTTGAAAGCAAATATAGATTTGTGTGTCCATGATCCCTGCCTGTCATGGTGATCAAAAGGAGAGTAGCAACTTTCTCAATGTGTCCATCTTTGCTTTGTGAAAAAAGACCCGAACGAGTTGAAGCTATGCTATGGTCACAGTGTCTATCTGAAAACTAATTATTAGGCTAAGCATGAATTATGTTAATCACTGTATTTCTTTGCCTATGTGCCTTCTTCAATCAAAACGAGGATGTTGCCAGACTGGAAAGATGGGTTCATATTGATAAGTAGTGAGGTGTTATTGCAACCTAAAGTTGAAATGGGTATGAGAAATGTGGAAAATTTCAATCTCCCTGGGAAATGTGGTTCTGACCAGAAACACATACCGCTTTCGTTTTCATTTTAGTTTTCACACCATGATTCCCCAGTATTACTCAGGTACTGGAAGTATACAGACCTGATTGGGTGTTTGCCTACTTGCTTTTTGGAGAAGCAAAATTACTATGCATGTAGTGTGTATATGTGTGTGTATATTATATAATATATATGTGTGTGTGTGTGTGTGTGTGTATATATAAAATGTGACTTTATAGTCATGTGCCCAAAAAAAGAAAAAAGTTATTACTGATAATAATGACTTCTTTAATGTATTGTATGATCTTATGCTTTTGCACAAAATACTTCTTTTCATGAAGTCCATATGACTCGTCTTGTGATTTTCTCATTTTTTCCTTTGGATCTTCTACACTAATTAATTTTTAATTGTCATTATTCTCATGCTCATCTAAAGTTTTCTATTGATGTTGCTTGTCTTTTTTTCATGAGCTTTATGAGAAAAGATTTTAGAAAATATTGTAGCTGAGACAAAGTCTATCTGAGATTTCAAACTTTGCAAACTGAGTATGCCCATCCTGCCACATATTTGATTTAGATATAAAATGTTGAAAGGACTTATATTTAGTTTCTATATTTCAGATATTCTTATATATGAGCCTCCTATATTGATATTTCCTTAAATTATAGTTTTACCAACCAATAACAAGATGTCTCTAATTTTTTTAACTCTCTTAGTTCCTTTGGCATCCTAACCTTATAATGTGGTAGTATGTAGACCTTATATTTGAAGCTACAAACTTTTCTTTTATTGTGCCAAGAGCAAATGTCAAGTTAATCAATTTAGTTTCAAGAATATATACATTACACCAGACGATCAAGCTGAATATGTCAAGTTAGTAATAAGTAATGAGTTTGTAGGAATAAGTTTTTCTAGGTTGCTTTGATTTTAAGAAATGACAAAAATAGAATAAGGCAATCTGCTTATGTAAGATGAAATGTTCCTTCATATAATTTATAGTAATAATCTTAAACTATAAAAGATGGCTAGCTAAAGAAAGAGTAAGGTTGTACTAACTCTTTGCTGTTGGTTGGGGCAAAGCAAAAGAACCTGCTGGCTACTCTAGTTTCCAGTGTATTAACTGGCTACATTTAAATAAACAGTAATTATCAGGCCATATGTCAGAATCATCTTACTACTAGATAATATGAAGTGTTTTTTGTTTGTTTGTTTTTTAAGGGACCTTCTCCCTAGCTCTTCTTTTTTTCTCCAAATTCAGGCCTCTACATAAGCAAGAACAGTGAACTGTTTTGGATAAATGTTCTTTACTAGATGATGCTAAACTCATAGTAAAATATCCTCTTTCTCATCCCAACTAGATTTGAAACCCCACTAGACTAGAAAGTACACAACAATTTTATCCTCCTTAATAGCAGTACAATACTATGGTTGTCAACACTTAATGCACATTGATTAACTGAACATGTTGTGATATAATATAAAATAAAAATTGACATCCTCTGGCCAATCTTATTTGACAACTAAAAACAGTTGTGCTCTTCTACAATGCTTTCCACACTACTCTTAAAGATTTCAACTGAAAATTTTTAATAAATCTGAGATGTAATGATAACATGGGATAAAGATGTACAAATTTGGATGCATAAAATTCTGACTGAACACTTGGACAGGATACCAAAAATGGTGGAGAAGTTATCTGGAAGAACAAAGAATGGCAAGACTGCAACCTATAGCAAAACTTCCAAAGTTCACCAGAGATGTAGGGAGAAAGAAGATGAAAAGGAAGTTATTATAGCTCACTGGCCTTTTAACACTCACTAGTAAAAGTAAAGAACAAAACTCAGATATACAAAAATCCCCGTTTGAACTTAATCATATATCACCCTGCATATATTTAACTAAGTTTATCTAGTATTGTTTGAAACTTTTCATTTTTGTGTATTTATTTGTGTAATGTATGTATAATTCCACTGATCTCCATACTGCTAAATTCATGATTATGAATTTTTCTATCCATAACACCAAGTAAATTGTTTGGTACCATATCATAAATGAAGATGTTTCTTCAAAGTTTTGCATTTTACATTTGTGTGACTACTTCTTGCAATGGACATGCATATTTGATACAAGGTATTCCCCCTTAAAATGTTATATCAAGAAAGTAGACTATCTGGCATCTTAGAATTAAATACAAAATTAGAAGCCCAACAAATGACATTAAATAAGTGATTTTCTGACAATACAACTCTTCTTTTTCTTAGCCCAAACATTTGCTATCATTGTTTTCTTTACCTGCTTTTAAACTTAATTCAAATTTAATATGAAGTTTTATTTCTAGTAGCAATAATATCCATTATGTTTATTATTTACCTCTTTACCCCCACTGTTAAGAGCTTTTGATGAAGATTAATGTATCTTTATCTTTCATTCTCTAGAGAGTCAGGGAATTAACCATTAATCCTTTGTTAAGTCTTTCAATAATGCATTTATCTCTTCAGTTATACCTTCAGTTACTATTTTCCTCCTCTACAACTACAGTTTTACAGATCTGAAATAGAATTATTTTTATACATTGTTATCAAATATTTATAAAATAGAAATTTATGTGAGCACCCACTATAGTTTCTTGCTTAGGATGGTGAATGACCACAAGTCATGTGGCAGTGTACAGTATTTAATTTTGTTGAGATGTGATTACTGTTCTCAGGGAGTTCATAATCTTTGAATTATCTATCTCATATTAGTAAGTTGACCTAAGTTTAGTGATATATTCTGAAATATTTAGGGTTGAATGTAATGTTTTAATTTATGTTAAAATTCCTCAGCATTGACATTGCAGTAATCTGCATATATTAGGTTATGTTATAACCATGGGAAGCTAATATTTTAAGCAGGTATCTAAAATGCAGGAATGGTCAACTAACAATATTACACTGATCCTAACTCCAGAAAAGGCTACTACGTATGTATCTATTAGTTGCATTAAAAAATTAACACTAGAGCTTTGCTGAATATGAAAATCACATTTTCATGGGTAAAAGTACTGATGTGTTAATATCCTGGCTTGTTAATTTGAACTATAAATGATAAATTTTAAAGTAATCATTTTGAAGTATATTAAAATGAAAACACAGCTTATGAAGATTTGTGGGAGGCAGTGAGTATAGTGCTTATCGGGAAATTGATTTAAGTTAATATAAAAGAAAATTTTCTAAATGAGCAAGTGGAGCTTGAAATTAAAACACAATACCATTTATATTACAAAGAAATATAAATCTAACAAAATTGTATAATTTCTATCTGAGAAAAACTACCCAAAGTAGATCATAGACCTAGCTTTAAAATGTAAATTTAGAAAAACCCCAGATGACCTTGGGCTTGGCAATGACTTTTAGACACAACCATAAAAGTATGACCTACAAAAGGGTTATCAAGCTGAACTTCATTAAAATTAAAAAATTCCATTTATTAAAAGGTAATGTAAGAGGATGATGAGACAAGCAACAAACTGGGGGAATATGTTTGCAAAGACATTTCTGATAATAGACTTACATAAAGTATACAAGAACTTCTAAAACTAAACATTAATAAAACTGACAATCCTGTCTTAAAAATGTGCCAAAGCCTGAACAGAGATCTCTGCAGAGAAAATATATACATAACAAATAGTTTTATGAAAAGATGCTCCACATCATATGCCATCAGTTTCTAAACATCAATTAAAATAAGTTTAGACCTCATTAAAATTCTAATCCCTGGGAAAGTATCAATATTTCTTTTCAAAAGCCTTCACTTTATTTTTACTGAATCCCTATGGAATAGATATGTTTTCTAGCACAAGTTAATGACTTATGACTTATCAATCATCAGATAAAAAAAGAGTAGAACCTACTTTTTTCAATCAGACAGTATGATCTCATTCTGCCACTCAACTGTATCTTACCTGCTGGGCACATTGCCATGCATTCTTTAAGATTAATGTAGTACTAGTTGGCAGCACTTTTTATGTGATTAGATAACTTTACTCAGGGTATCTGCCATTCCTTTTGGGAAAATTTGAGCAAATTATTCTTGTTCATGTAAAATCCTGCTACATTATTCATTCATTCATCTCTATTGGATTTTAAGTGTCACTGCTACATTCTTTATATTATTAGTCATGCTAAATGAATGCTTAAAGACATTGCTAATAACTTGTTTTAGAAGAAGAAACACTTCCCTTTAACTGTGGAAATTAATATGTTAATTGCACTGAGTACTATTCCTACTAGATATTTATAGAACTAGCCAGATTCCATTAACTGAGCATATTTTTCTATTTATAAGTGCAATTCTTGATAATATAAAGTGTTTGACTTATGCACTTTACATTTATTATTTAACAAATGGGAAAACATCTAGCACAGATGTAAACATAAAATCTTGGGGAAAGAATAACTTTACTTTGTAAAAATATCCTATGGTTTTAGCTCTCAGTTGAAAACATGCAGTTTTTATATATCTCCCTCTCCCCCATCCTAGGAATACACTTTTTCAAGACTGTTCAAGACTGTTCAAATATTATGTGAAACATCACAAGATATATTATATAAATAAATGCTCGTTGGTATTCTTAATGAAAACCAGTTCTATTCTTCCACTCACTGTGTGGTGTATCTCTTTATTATCATGTGCCTGGTGTCTTCAAAATTTTTTTTATCATAACTTTCTCAAAAACAATTAATGAGAGAATAATTTTATGTGTTTCAGAAAGTCTCAATTTGATATCTTAGAAAATGAATCCCCCATGGTAAAATTTTCTTTTCAATTATTACAGCAGTTTGGGAGGAGTTAGATAGATGGTCCTGCTCACTCTAGCATCGTATCACTAGATGTTCAGTGAATGTATGTTGCATAAATGTACCTTTCTTTGTACACATGCATAAACATTGAGTGACTATCACCTCTTGGGCTCAGAAGTTTATAATTTACGCAAGCAAGTGTGAGAGCTAGAGCTAAAACCCAAGACATTATTTAGTTGTACACTTTGTTGACACTACACTACTTTAAATCCCACTGGTTTGCCCAAAGTAATTTCTGTGACCAATACTTAGAATATAATAAAGTTTGGAAAGATTATTTAAGTCTGTTAGATATTATCTTTAATCATTTTGAATTGCTAACAAGAAATTATAACAATAAAGCTATAAGTATTAGAATACTATACTTGTAAGGTAAATTCTTATTTTAGAGCTTATTAGAGTATAAAAATGCTTATTTTTATTATAATGATTCCCCATTAGTAGGAATGTGGTAGAGGAAACAGAGTTCAAGATTAATTTTGTACATTGAAGCTCCACTGTAGTATTTATTTTTAAAAAGCTTGATAACAAATTATCATAAAGGTTGGGATAGGATTCTATACCATTATCTTCACTAGATCTTTGATCACTCCTCCTCCCCCAGCCTCCTAGAGACAATGTCTTAATTCAAAAATACATAGAAGTTAAGGCATAAGGAATAAGAGATCTAATACTCTGGGAACCAAAGAAAAAACCATTATCCTCACTAGATCTTTGATCGCTCCTCCTCCCACAGCCTCCTAGAGACAATGTCTTAATTCAAAAATACATAGAAGTAAAGGCATAAGGAATAAGAGATCCAATACTCTGGGAACCAAAGAAAAGATTTTGAGAATGAACAACTTGTTCTCTCTATATATTTTGAAGTGTTCAACAGGCAGAGTGTACATGCATTATTTTGTAATTTTTAAGGATACATCTTATGATAGGAACTTCATATCCTATGATAGGCCATAGAATGAGATAATTAGGAGCAAGGTAGTGTTTTTCAATTCATTTCTCAAGTAGCCACATTTATTTTTCATTTCAGGAAAATGGCAACCTACAAAACTTAAAGTAAAATAGAGCAAAATGTTTAAATATAAATTTTGATCTGACATTCTGTCTATACATTTGCTTACTTACTTGACTGATCCCAACAATAACCATTGATTGATCTTTTTATTGTGCTAGTAGTATGTATATTGTGCTAGTAACAGCACAATATGATATAGTCCTATTCTCAAGTTGCTCATTAATTATTAAGGATACTTATTATACCTTGAGGGATGTTTTGTACATATTGGGTACACATTGTAGATTTGTTGAATCAAAATGAAGAGAAACTAGAGACAATTAATAATTGAATAATTGCAGCAAAATATAATACATATTATCCTAAATGTAGATGCAATGACCCAGGAGAGGCAGTAGCAAGCTATTCTATTGAGCTGAGGACCATTTATAGAGGAAATAATATTGTTACCATTCCTGTTGGCTACAGGAGAGAGTTAATTCTCTCTCTTTATTGTTTGTGAATTCTGCATGAACAGGTCTCAATGAGAGCGAGGGTACTTTGGTAGATAGGATGGACTCTAGAACCACTTGGCAGTAAGCCTCAAAACATAAAATCAATTTTATCTTGGAAAAAACCATTAAGGATAATGAAAAAGTTTTGGGAAGAATTATGTGACAATCAATTAGATGCCAATCATAGAAGTGGAGTAAGGAGCAATAACCAAGGTATGGAATATTTAATACCTGATATAATGGTAATTGGAAGAAAGTGAATAAATTAAAACAGAGGGGGAAAATGGCAAGATTCCATTCAACTAGTAATTAAGGAATACCTTCTAATTTCTAGAACAGAAACTGCATAAATGATGTCATTCAAAACTCACAACAGCCTGTTGAAAAAGCATTAACCTTTGCTCTATAGATCATCAAACTGAGATTCTAAGAAGTTCAGTAGCTTTCCCAGTATCACATAACCAGTGAATGATAAGTGAGCATCAAATTCCGATCCATTTGACTCTAAAACCATGAGCTTTCTCCTATTTAAAATTAATATAATGCATGGAATATAATGTGATATGGTATGATATAACATAATATAATAAATATAATATATTTATAATATATAATATAATATATGTTATAATATAATAATGTTAACTCCTTAGACAGGTACCATCAGGTACTTCTGTGTATTCCTGGTAACACTTAGCATAATACTTTGTGCAAAATAATTTTAGATCATTACATCAATCAACAAATAAGACTACCTGCTACATGCCAGAAACTTTGGGTAAGAGTGGGAATATAAATGGGTCCTTACCCAACATAAATATACCCCATAATATGCACCATAGAGCATGTTATCCATGGAAAGAGGTAAATAGTAATTTTCTAAAGTTATATTTAGGTAATGTTTATGTATATCATAGTATATATCATAGGAGTTTAGGTTTATACTTATTTGATTGCATGCTATTTCACCACATCCACCACCAAAACCTAGTTATCCTCCATTACTTGGCATAGGTGCTACCACATAAAGGTACAGGGTGACATGAATGTGAGAAATGCTCCAAATTTATGTATTTTGATGTCAAGGAAAGGATATTGCTATTTGAATGAAGATAAAATGTAGATGAGAAAGAGTTTAAGAAGAATTTAATAAAAGCAAAAGATATTGTTATTTGAATAAAGATGAAATGCAGATGAGAAAAAGTTTAAAAAGAATTTAATAAGGTATTTGTTTTTAGTGTTAGCTAGATGTGATCATATTTTTCTAAGTTATTTTACATATTTTTGAAAACCTGTTGTCTTCAAAACATAATACATAAGTTCAAATGACTTCCTAGAGAGTTAAGTATTTGTAGAATATCTTCTAAGAGTAAAATTGTAAATATGGAATATTTAAACATCTAAATATGGAATATTAAAAAAAAACCTTTGCCTTGTATTATTTAAGTATTCATCTTAATAAAAGCAAATATCCTGTAATAAAAGAATGAGTAAGTAAATTATGTTGCTCCTATTAAGAATAATGGCTATTAAACACACATACACAAAATGATGGCTATGAAGATTTCTCATAATACTGATAAGATAACGGTATATAGAAAAGATTAAGAAAAATATGCTCATATTATATTGAAAATATACATTAAAAGGCTACTGAAAAGAAATACACCGAGGTTTGTAATAACTATAATATAAAGACTGAAGAAAATTTTTTGTTTTTTATTTTACACATATTGGATAGTGGGTGTTTATTTTGTAATTCAAAATACTTTTGAAATAGGAAAGAGAATGGGCATAGAAAGCAAGTTTGACTTCTATAGATAAATCATAATTCTCTGATTTAATAACATATTAATACCTAATATGCTGTAAAAGACTCTGGGGTCTAATTTAGTCAATAAAGAGACTTCAAAAAATGAATCACAAGCCATTGCTGTTCAATGCACACAGGAAGGTACTAATAATAACGACAAAGGCAAAAAGAGAGCATCTGCAAACCAGAACTAAAATTAGCAATAATGTCGAAAGGAGTTCTACTAAATTATATTTCCAGAAGACAGCCACTGGCTCTTTTCGTGTGAAGAAGACTGATCACCTACATTAGCATCGAAACAAAAGCAAAGACTTCTGGTTGAGGGCATTTAATTATAATGTTTATCTAATCACTCTGTAGCCATTTAAACAAGCAAGATGGCTTTTGAGTACATGCTTTTCTCTGGGCAGTAAAATGTAGTGGAGGATGTGTTCTGTGAAGTATGTTTTAAACCAAACAGTTTAAAAATGACAAGTCAAAATTATTGGCATTTTTATACTGATGTAAAGAAATGTATGAATTATGCATTCATTGCTTTTGAATTCTAATATACCTAACCTTATGGCAATTTAAAGACATGTTATGATCCTGGAATGATCCACAAACTGATTCCCACAAGACAGGTACACATCCAAGGGCTCAGTTAGGAATTCCTGGCCATGGATTAGATACAGGTGAGCCATCTTTCCTACCACAATTCTTGTACCTTGATGGCTCCCACAAGACTTTTTAATTATTTGAGTATTTTAAAATCATTTCCATAGTTTGAGCTCCTATTTTCCTGGATATTCTTACATCTGAGTTTTTCTATTAATATAGACTTCATGTGAGGACTCGATAACTAACATTAGCCATAACAACCACAGCAACAGTGGAATAAAGTCATCAGAGGCTTCCTCATGTTCTCATTTATCAGTCGAGGTATTAAGTAGGACCCTCAGTCTGGTCTTTCCTGTCCAATAGTCTCAGCTCCCATCTTGCCCTCACTCCCTTTCCTTTTTCAGTTTCATTGACCTTTCTCTGTATATCTCCTCCCTGTTACTCTCCCTAGTCTACCACCCCACCACACTGCTTACACTGTTGCTTACGAAAATTTGTTTATTTTCCATATCTCACATTAAGCTTCATATTCCAATTTTCATTGAACACCTGGCTCCCCTTTTACGTACCTCCTTAGCAGCCTGACTTCTTTATAGTGTACTTCACAAATATGTTAGTCTAGTTTCATAATTGACTGCTTAATATAATATTTCCCTCCTGCATAAAAGTAGATCCCAGGATCACTTACATCTTATTTAACATTACATTTAATATGGTGTCTTGGATGTCACTCATCTTTTAATTGAGTAAATTAAGAATAGTACATAATGCTTTTGTGATCAAACTTCTCTCTTTTTCTGTATTGCCAGATATATAGAACAAAACATACTGTAACTTGGATTCCTCTGAATGTATATAAATCTAAAACAAAACCTTCCTTGAAGGTTATTTGATCTTAAATAGCTGGGGTAAAGAGCAGAGAGGAAGATTACTGTATATTTAATTGTGTTCCCCTTGAAATTAATTTGCTGAAGCCCTAATTCCTTTATGGTGTGTTTAGGGAGAGTTTTAGGAAATAATTAGGGAAACAAGTTATACAGGTAGGGCCTACAGATCTGCTTCTTTATAAAAAGCAATGTCAGTTGAGGACACAATAAGAAGATGGTGATCTGCAAACCAGAAAGTGACCTTTCACCAGCACTCAACTGTGCTGGTCCCTGATCTTGGTCAAAAAGCCTCTATATGTGGGAGAACATTAATTTCTATTGTTTAAGCCATCCTGTCTATGGTGTGTTGTCATGGCAGGCTGAGCAGGCTATCTTATGGTGGCTGATGCTTGATTTGATGGGATCTTTAATAAGGTTTATGAAATGCAGCTCACAGCTGTTTGCTCTGCTGATGTAAAGGGGAAATATATATCCATCAGTTCCTACCCATCATGAGCTAAGGATGGCAGCAATAAGGGCAGCAAAGAAGGCATACAAGGTGCAGCCTGAGACAAGGAATGAGGGGTTGCATTAAAAGTGACCTGGTGAGGTCTATATAGTCTGGTCTATTGATTTATTGCAGCAGGGCCTGAGAAAAAAGGTAGGGCTAGCAGGATTTGAAATGGCACACAGATTTCTATAAAAGCCACCAGAAGGTATTACATTTTAAAATATATACATGCAAATAATTTTGTAAAATGGTTTTTAAGTGATCATCCTATAATTTAATATTTCTGTAGTGCTTAATCTGCATCAATAAAGAAGTAAGCAGTTTTTGTAAATTGAAGTAGAAAAATAATTATGACAAGTTAATTCTGACTTGAACATTATTTTAGTGGTGCTTACCAACAGAATCTTGAAATATCACTTTTCAAGATGCCAGAAGAAATTATAATGATTTTTTAAGCATTGTTAATCTTAGAATCTAGACAGGACAGATACATGGAGCTAGTGACCATAAAAGCAAGGAAAACATGTCTATTACAGAAACAGTAAACTTTGAACTGTAGTAAATATGATGCTGAGAAATAGCCTGTTCTAGAAACTGCTAGAGACAGATGCTGATTATAATATTTGAGCATTAGTTGATGACATGATAAATTTCTTTCTTCGGTTGAAAATAGTCCAAATAGTTTGAATGTATAATTCTAATCAAGAAGGGCATGATATGTATAAGAAATATTGGAATAGTTTCCCCATAAGTGCAAACTTTTGAATATTCAAGAGAAAGGGGAGAAAACAAAACTACAGGATACAGACTTTGAGGCAATTTGTACGCACTGAAATTAGAAAGTAAATTTAGAGCTGCCACAGGAGAACCAATTATTTTTCTAATACATTTTATTGTTATCAAAAGCCACACACATCCTGAAAAATACAAATAAGTATAGAAAGATAATAATTAAAGCACTAGCTCACTTGAAGACAACACGTTTAACAGTTTATTTTTGGCATAAGTACATGTATCTAAATAATAGCTTATATTGCTATTTCTTTGTTTACCAATATTAAATGTGACTAATTTATATTTGCTTGTATGAAGCTGATTTAGTTTACCTTTTACTCCCACTCCCATGTTTACTATCAACTATACCTCTTCTTTCCCTGTAATTACATCACATTATAAGTTTCACCATTCCAGTAACTTCTGAAGTCATAGATTAAATAAGTTCAATATGTAAACAACCACTTTTTGTCCATAAACAGTTCTCTTTACTTCCTGATTAACTCAAAAACAGAAATAACTCATCTTTCCTCTGTTCCTACTTTTGTCTCCCCACCCCTGAGCCTATTACCACTGGCAGTGTATTTTTTATTCTATAACCATAGCTAATCGTTGTTATTTGCCTTTGAATCTAAACACTTTCCTAATCTCAAAATCTTTTTTAAAACCTTTGCAAGATTCTCACTATGTATTTATTGTCGACTGCAGAATCAAGCAATTTGCAGTGATGACATGCCTTCTCCACAGCATGTATCATGACATGTGACATTCATAGTGTTAGGAGTCGCATGTGGGAAAGAAGAAGAAATGAGGTGGAAGATATCTATAGTGATCTGTGAGGCTAGTTCACAGAAAAGGGATCCTGGGAAGCATGTCCAGGTCCCTGTTCTGTGGGCTAGCCTCTCAGAACGCTTTTTTTAAAATGGGCTAATCTCTAATGAAGACTCCCAAGTTATTCTTGCAAAAATATTACTAGTCATTAATATTTTCTCAAACAGAGCCCTATATTGGGAACCATTTCTTAGGAGTCACAGGTGAGAAAGAAAAAGAAATGAGATGGAAGAGATTGGCAGTGATCTCTTCTCATTACTTCTTTCTCACATGCGACTCCTAACACATAGAACATGGTTCTGAACAGATACTTCCAAAAGGGTGGCTCTGCAGGACCTTCGCTCAGGGGCTCTTGCAGACCTTCACTCTGGGGAAACACACATACAGATAAAACTCACTTTCAAGGGTAATAACGGAATCACTGGAAATTGTCTTAAGTGCATATAGCAAATGAAGAAACACTTATTTGAACAAAAATTAATAAGATTCACTAAGAACAGAGAGATGCTGTGTTACTTGAGTCACAGCCCACCTCCTCCTTAACTCCATCCCAGCTCAGCATGATGAGTGTCAGTCCAGGAAGGTATAGACAATAGCAAGGATGTTCTCTGCTCCTTGTTCCTAAGGACAGCAGCAAGGCAAGCTGCTAGCATTCATCATCCTTGTTCTTTTCCTGCCATGAGTTGTGAAAGCTAAATTCTGAAGAGTACTCCAAGAATTGAGTGCTCTGTTCATTCACCCAGTTCCCCTCCATGGGGTAAGTCTTGACCTTAAGTGCGGCTGCTGAAATGCCAAGGCCCCACTAAAGAAGTGCCTGATGGCTCCCTGTTGGAGCCTCCTGGAGAGAAACATATCATTGCGCCCACCTTCAGCACTGAAGCCAAAATAAGGGGAGATTTTACATAGGAAAATCTTGAAGCTCTCTCTAAAGGAGCTAGTTTTGTTTGCAATAAAACATTTAGAAGTTCAAGCTCCGCGGTACTCAAAAAATAATGAAATTTTTGGCAACAGCAATAAAGAGGAGGTAGGTTATAGGTTACATTATGAGAGTGAGAGTCTTAAGAGTAAGTAAGCCTGCCAAGTTATCAGAGAGAATCTGGGAGAGGAGCAACTGAGAAAAGACTGCCTGGGATCCAGAAAACTTCAAATTCTGACTCCAGAACAAACTGGAATTTAGTGTGGTCAGAACTCTAGAGCAATTTATGCTCTAGGTCATTGTCAAAAACAGTAAAGCAGTAAGCATTTGGACCTGAACAGCTGGACTGATCTGGTAAGCACTACAGCATTTACTAAGAAAACAACCCAGAAATATATAGTATAGAACAAAAAATGAATAATGTTCCTGACATCATAGCCAAATGAATTCTTCTCAACATTTCATGAGTTGCTCAAAATCATTCCATATTTTAGTTTTCTTTCTTTTTGGAACATGCCTTTCTTGGAAAACCTTTTATTTTTCCTGGAATTACTATCTTTCTTTTTCTCTTGCCTTCTGTGCTTGAATGCCTTCAAGCTTTCCTAGTGTTTAATAATTCTATTGTTGACTCAATATTAAAATTCTAAGTGTAGAGTACATTATAGCAGATGTTGTCAGCAGTTCTCTAGAACTTTTTTGTATTAAGTGGGATTGTAGTCTTAATTTCCTTTTAAGTCTGTTCATTTCCAGTGTATAGAAATCGAATTGATTTTTGTACATTAATTTTACATCCTGCAGCTTTCTTGAATCCAGGTATTATTTCTAACAATTTGTGTGGGGGAGGAGATATTTATAGTTTATAGCAATCAGGTCATGTTATCTGCAAGCAGAAAATGTTACTTCTGTTGCTTTCCAATTTTGATTCCTTTATTTCTTTTTTTTGCACAATTCCTCAGGTTAGGACTTCCAATACTATGCTTAGAGTGGTGAGAGTGGGTACTCTGGTCTTATTCCTGATCTTTTAAGAAAAGTACTTGGTTTTTCCTGCATTGATTATGATGTCAATCATAAGTTTGTCATGTATGGCTTTTTCTTTGTCTTGAAATATGATCCTCATTTTCCCAGTTTGATCAGTGTTGAATTTGTCAAGTGAATTTTCATCACCTATTGAGGCAATCATGTTATTTTTATCCTTTGCTATATTAATATGGCTTAGCACACCAATTAATATTTGTATACTAAGTCATGCTTGCATTCCTGGTATATTGATATATAAATATATCATATATTTATGATTTTTATATCTTCCTGGTGAATTGACATTTTTAGCACAACTTAATGTCCTTCTTTGGCTGCTTTTGAAAATTTTTGACTTCCTATATTTTTCCTGATATGATTCTCTTTACGCTGCTATTTGTAGTTAACATCTTTCATCCTATGTCTATTCGTAAGTCAAAAGTATTTACTAGGTAGTATGATGTTGGATATGAAGATCTTTTTGGTCTATTCAGCAAATCTATTTCCTTTGATTGAGGAATTTAATACAATTACATTTAAAATAATTATCGATAGGGAAATACTTTGCTAATTTCATTTCATTAATTGAATTATTTTCTGTTTTGTAGATTTTTGTTCCCCTCTATCTACTTCCTTTGTATTTCTTTGGCTTTTTCTGTATGAGATGTTTTGATTCCTTTCTCATTTTCTTTTGTGTATTTGTTAGAGGAACATATGTATGTGGTGACCATAGGACTTACATAAAACATAGCAATCTTTTTTAGGCTGATTACAACTTAACTTTAACTACATACAATAATCTGTACTTTAGCCTCTTACCTCCACATGCTTTACATTATTGTTGTCTGCATATTACATTATTTTATATTGTGTTTCTATTAACATTTTATACAAAAAGTTTTTTATACCTTTGTTTTTCAATTCCATACCAGAATTAAAAGTGATTAATCACTTTGAAGTGGGTAAAGATGTCAAATTACGATGTTGTACATCTGTAACATATTTAATGTTTAAGCAATATTATCTCAGAATTTTAAAAACTGATTTATGCACTACCATTGCATTTTATTATATATACTATTATATATTATATATACTACTATATATACATAAGTGTACACACTATTTTATTAGTAGTTGTTATCTCTTGCTGGGTGTAATTTATAAATCAAACTATCATAGGTGTGTATATAAGAAAATTTGCATATGCTTAATATTTGATACTATCTGGTTTCACCCATTTACTTAGGGAAAGGGAAGTCTTGAAATGTAATTCATGAATAAGGGGAGACTACTAAAAATTGTCTTTCAGTAGTAAACACTCAGTAACTCAATGAACTACTTATAAATTGAAATTAACTTTTAAGGTCTTTGTCATCTCAATGATTTTTAAAGTTATACAGAAAATGAGGTCAGTAATTGTCTTCTGTTACATAATATTAACATAATTCTCAGTGTTCCTGCTCTAACCTGGAATTAATGTTCCATATATGTGGTAGGTAATCAACAACCTTTGTATATTGATTTTTATTAGGATATCGTTCATCACAAAGGATAATATATCCTAAGATACTTAAGGTTTTCACATCAATCCAGCTTTAGTTTTGAATTACAAAGTTAAAAATTATATTTAGAATATAAATTAAATAACTAGTTATAAATGATGTGGTTGTGCAATATTAATAAAAATAAATAGATTATAATAATAGATTTAGATGCTCATCATTGTTTTCTACTTGGCTTATCATTAGGGTCAAATCATAAAATTAGGGGCTTATCATTAGGGGCAAATGGTCATAAAATCTAGAATGGGTCCCAATTTGAGAGACTCATAGAGTCCTATGTTCTAATCAACACTTTAAATAATTTTCTCTTAGATTCATTCTGTAGAGTGCTATGCTATCTTAGTGTCCTGGAAGAGTTTAAGGTTAGCTAATTATTATCTGTCAATTGAAGAAGGGCTATGACTTCAGAAGAAATATCCATTACATCAATTTTTTGAATATACTGACAAAAAGATACATGGTTTATAGAGAAACTATTTTGCCCTTTCAGATGTAATTGTGTGGAACCACATAATCCTAGCAATGATACCTTGAAGGAATGGAAGGAGTCCAACATTTCTGCAGCAGACATAATTTGGGAAAATCTAACTGTGTCGGTAAGTGAAACACTGAGAAATAAAACATATGTTGAATTTTATTACTGTAAGGGATTTTCTTCATATTTTCAGTGAATTACTGCCTCGAAGGTAAATTGTTTGGAATGTGTACTGTTATAAAAGTAATAACCTTGTCTTATTTTTTATTTCATTCATTTTATTTTATTTATTTTATTTTGTTTATGTTGTCTTCAGTAAACTGGGGTTTTCTTTCATTATTAGTTTTCTAAATAGTTAATAGAGATGAACTGCTCTACAAGCACACATACAGAGGATATTATGACTAGATTAAATAAAAGTGCGTTAAATAGGAGTGGAGTTGACCTCAATGAAACCATATGGCAGACGAAGTTGGTCTTATGTATAAAAAAACTCAGAATGCTTCTGCTTTAGTAATTAATACTGCTCCAGCTGTTCAGAATATGCTGGGGACAAGGGGGAGCAGGACATGTTTGCTAATGTTTTATTATAAATATGAAGTCTTGGGAAGAACAAGAAAAACTTTTCTTAACAAAAATCTGGCACCTCCCTCAGCAAGAACTTCTTTGGAAAATAGGGATGGCAACAGATTTTTTTCTTTTGTGAGGTTTGACTTCTATACATTTTAGGAACATTTTTGGCTTTTCTCAGCTTTGTGCTTTCTCTTTTGTTACCCCATTTTTTTAATTCTTTATAATCTATTGTTCTATTGAAAAAATTGAAGTGTTTTGCTTTTAAATAAATACTAAAATATGAAATGTCCTAGTTTTTGCTATTCTTCCCAGTTATAAATATTACAAATAAAAGTTTCTGCCACTTTACCTACTTATTATCAGTCCACATCCTATTATAATCATCAACACAAAATTGTATGAATTCTAGTTCATTCTATGAGAGATGTATGATTTTAGCAAGTAAACTGATGGAACATTTTCAAATGTAAAACTTCTAAATACAATTCTTGCAGAAGTACTTGATCTGTTGCCCATTTTCTTACTTTTCACCATTAAATGTTTTCTTTCGAAATTGAAATCAATGTTTGAAATTCTATGTTGACCTATATTTTGCAGTCTTTTTTCTTATGCTATCTATATTTTCTAGAATAAATCTTCATTTGCTCTTGTTTTCTTTTGTAATAATTGACCATCTATTATGTCCTATCTACTTTTCCCTAGAAAAATAGTATTGCCAGGAAACTTTCAGAGAGCCACTTATATTGGCTCTCTGAAAGGATTAGCTAAACTGAATGGAATCATGGTTTATCCACTCCACAGTATCTCTTCCATCTGTACACCCTTTTTTGAATTATAAGGGCTAGTATGTCTTGTATCTCTCATTTTGGTGTCCCTGTCAAAACAAAAACCCAAATAATCTCATCTCTGTTATTTACATCTCTACATGATTTAATGTGACCCTTTTTATGTATATGTTTTTTTTATTCTAGAGAATCTTATTCTCTAAATAATTTAATATTAAATAATAATCATTCTTTTCAGTATTAGCAAAAGCTGGTTACCTTTTCTGCACAGTACAACTGATCTGGCCAGGAGAAACTTAATTTTAGATACTAGAAATTTAAGGGTCAAGCAGAGTATAGTGAAAAATATTTTGCAATCAAAGCAAATCTCTTACTGTGGGTTTTTG
>PVHY01005005.1:0-87548 GCA_004024945.1 Uropsilus gracilis
CAGGATTTTGTTTAGAATTTTTGCATCTGTGTTCATTAGGGAGATTGGTCTGTAGTTTTCTTTCTTTGCGCTATCTTTATTTGGTTTTGGAATTAGTGTAATGTTTGCTTCATAGAAGGTATTTGGTAGCTTTCCTTC
The DNA here is from genome assembly GCA_004024945.1 of Uropsilus gracilis. Lineage (NCBI taxonomy): Eukaryota > Metazoa > Chordata > Mammalia > Eulipotyphla > Talpidae > Uropsilus > Uropsilus gracilis. The sequence goes on from PVHY01005005.1 coordinate 139, forward strand.
TTTCTCAATTTTTTGAAAGAGTTTTAATAGTACCGGTGTTAGTTCTTCTTTGAATGTTTGGCAGAACTCATCAGAACTCTCCCTAAAAACAAGAGCCCAGGTCCTGATGGTTTTGCTTTTTTTTTTTTTTTTAAAAAAGTATAGCCACTTATTTTGAGTAAGTATATGAAACTGCCCAACTAACAAACTTCCCAATAAAATTAGTTAAAAAAAAAAAAAAGGACTTTGGTCCCTCTGGAAAACATCAGCCATGTCAATGGGGAAGATGCTCTTATCTCTTTTTCCGCCCATCTAAGTAGGACAGTCACTTAGGAAAGAAACTGTTTCCCACAAGGTAGAACTGCCACTGCCTTGTCTCAAGAGGGAAGAGGGACACTTGCCAAGTAGAAAGAAGATGCCTCAAAGGGTTCATGTTGTATTGTTGGTACACATGCGACCTCTGTATGCCTGGCAAAGAGTTCTACCAAAAACCACCAGAAATGTGAGATCATATTAGTTCCATAGTTGTGCAGAACAATAGTTATAGTTCTTTTTTGGCACAGGGAAGAAAAACTTAAAAAATGAACTTGTCAAGATTACCTCTACTTGCATCAAATATAATGCCCCGAAGGCAGTATTTCCCCAATCCTACATTTGCCAAGTTGTTAAGGAAAAGAATTTAAATTATAAAAAGGATCAAGAAATATTTTTGTTGATTTACTGGGGGGGTTTGTTTCTTTTTGTGAGGATTTATTTATTTGCTTATGTTTAGATTCTTAATTGGTTTCAGAGGTCAGCATGTGAAAGTATATGATGACAAAGGGCAGAGATATTTGGATGGTATTTTAACCTATCTACAAAATTAAGGTTGGATGGGGCCGGGTATGGTGGCGCATGTCTATAAGTGGCAGTCTAGGAAGCCGCAGCTGTAGCTGGGGGTCGTGGTTCGAGTCCTGCTTGGGGGAACACAGCGAGACTTAGCCCCAAAAAATATCTGGATGTGGTGGTTCGTGCCTGTAATCCCAGTTACCTGGGAAGCTGAGGTGGGGATTGCTTGAATTCATGGTACCCCGGGCAACATGAGCCTGTGGTTCCACGGGCAAAAATAGTGAGACCTAGTCTCAAAAAATCAATTAATTAACTAACTAATTAATTAATTAAGGCTGGATGACTAAAGGTTTTTTGGAAGCCAGCTGAGCTGCTCCTACAGTATGTGATGCAGACAGTTAACTGAAGATGATAGTGTCCCCTTTCTGCAGCTCGTTTGTGTGAAGATACTTTCTTCAACAATTTGACATCAATCCCAGGATGGAATGTGCGGAGTGAGGCCTGCTTTTCTCTATTTACTTAAGTATAGATTAATTTGTGGCAAGGAATTCATTTTGAGAGGTATGACATACCTTTACCATAAAGACTAGATGACTAAGATATAATTCAGGGCTTAAGGCATTTGTCCTTGGGATACTAACGTTTTGTTGTTCAGAAGCTTTTTGTGACTCTTCTGTGGCTAGTTGACTGCCTAAAATGATGAGAAATTGTTTTTTGTTCTCTCTTTGCACTGAAGTCTTGAGAGGAAGGTTCATTTGCCCATTTATTAATCACATAAATGCTAGGGTGGTTTTAATTTCTTCATTGGGCTACCCTTACATTGCTGTCACCTAACACAGGAATATCAAAAAATCCCAAAACAACTACCATATTAAGTTTCCAGAGACATTATTTGCTTAACGGTATTCTGGTCCTGAGGCCCCAGCAAGAGAGCTAAACTCTGAAAAGTAAAGGAGATGAAAGAGATCTCTTTGAAAAAATAGAGTAGACTCATACAATATTTTTGCTACACTAGTTAGGTACATTGCATATCAAATTCACAAATTTATTAAAACTAATAAATTATATAATGCACTTAAACATTTAGTGAAAGTCTTTATGCTAGGCCATATCCAGCTTTAGTTGATGGGAATATTATATTAGTAAAATGTGGTCCTACCCAACCTCAAAAGCAAACCCAGAATAAATCATGAAAACATGTTGAGTATATATAAGAATTAAAATGTGTCAATTCATAATTTATCTTTAAGTTTGACGTTTACTTCAGGTAAACTCTAAATTGTGAACTAAACCTGTTTGCCTAACTTGAAACTGAGTAAGTCTTTATATATAAAGTTATGACATTCAATAAGATTTTTTATTTTATTTTATTTATTTTTCTTTTTAGACTAAGTCTCGCTATTTTTGCCTGTGGAACCGCAGGTTCACATTGCTCGGGGTACCACAGACTCAAGCAATCCCCAGCCTCAGCTTCTCAGGTAGCTGGGATTACAGGTGTGCATCACCACGCCCAGCTATTTTTTTGGGGGACTAGGTCTCACTAAGTGCCCCCAGTGGTACTTGAACCATGATCCCTGGCCCTGGGATCCAATCTCTTAAAACTTTCCAACTGAACCACAAGGATAAGTGTTTTAATCTTTACTCCTTTTTTTTTTTTTTTTTGAGACTGGGGCTCACTATGTTGCTTGGGAAACCACAGACTTACATTGCCTAGGGTACCACGGACTCAAGTGATCCCCAGACTCAGCCTCCCAGGTAGCTGGGATTACAGGTATGCACCACCCCACCCAGCTATTTTTTTTTGAGACTAGGTCTCACTATGTTGCCCAGGTGGGTCTCAAACCCGCAGAATCAAGCGAGTCCTAGTCTCGGCCTCCCTTCCCAGGCTGGGGTTAAAGGCGTGCGCCACTGCACCTGACCTGCTTTACTCATTTTCAATCCTAGCAAATTGAATACACATTCAAGAACAGCCCTCACCTTATACTTCTGTAAGAGATAAACTGGATAAAAACATGGGTAGCAGGCATGAGGCCTGCATTTTCATAAAAACCTATAAGGCAGCCCAAACTTCAGAATAGTTTGAAAGATATATGGATGTATCCAACAAACAACAAATCTTGGTACTAACGTTGAGAATCTGGAAAATTTCATTAGCTTAAGATTTTGTGCTTAGCTAGAGTCATTAAGAAAATTTCCAGTATAGGAAATATAAGAGGCACGGTCTACTGTGCCCCTGGAACACTGAACCTCAACGGGATATGAACAATGCTCCAGAGGGAGAAAAAAGAAAGGAAAAAAAAGACTTAAGGTTTAAATGGACCAACAAGCAGTAAAGAGAAAGCAGAGGGAGTGACCAGGGCAGGGGCTGGGGACGACATTCCCAAGGGGACCAACAACCATGTGGGGAAGAGCAAATGTGTATGATGCTAAAAGTAAATAACCAATAAAAATTAAAAAAAAATTTTCCAGTATAATGGATCTGCCCTTTAGGGGTAAGTAATTAAACTTACAAAATTCAAGAAAAATTAAAAGATAACCTAAAGTTAAAGGAAACTCAGTGCTCCAAATACTAACCCCCACTTCTTAGCTACATTTCAGGCATTTTTTTTGACTCTCCCAACAGATTTTATAAAATGTGAGTGCTCTACATGTATCTTCCAAAACAAAAATGAAAAACCAGAACAAACATAAGCAAATAAAATCCAGAGTGCTATTATGTATAACAGAAATATTACTAATATTAGGAATTTCAGAAAATTAGTTCTATCCTAAGTAAGATTCCTTCCTCAGCATTCCTTGTAGATGACCTCTACTATTACTATTTGCTTAATCAGCGAAGTATTTGGGTCAAGAAATCACTTATGTTTAATTAACTTTTCATTCTCTTTCTCTATAAAGTCTTCCTGCATCCTTTTTGGACCAAACTTCCACCAGGATTCTCGAACTCTCTTCTTAACTAGACCCAGACCTCCGCGCTTCCATGGTCATCTCTACATTGTCCAATTCCAGCAAGAGTTCTGCTCAGTTGGTGTACCAAGAATCAGTCATCCTCAATATCTGATCACCCTAAATATTTGATTAGGCTCCTCATGCTCCAGCTGATGTCTGATCTTTCTGGTTTGTATGTGTAAGTTCATTAGGTTGGTTTAGCAAAATTCCCCCTAACCCCAAGGTTCTCTGTTATTAAGGGTCCATTCATTGCCCCTATCCTGCTCCTTCCCTATAAATTCCTACTTTGCCTTGCTGTATTCAGAGTTGAGTACAATCTCTTTCCTACTGCTAATTCTCACTGCAGGTCCCTACCTATCACTGTGGTCCTGAATAACCTCTGCCATACTGCTCTTTCACAAGTAAATGAATAATTTTTCCCCATAACACTACGTAAATGAGAAGAAATGTAAATACAGTACACTAAACACTAAGAGTTCAGATCCAGGGACCACTAAGTCACTGAGATGACTTAATGCCAACCAGAAATCTTAGTACTAACAGAAATATCTGGTACTAAAAGTATAAATTCCAAAGGTTTCAGATTTAAAGAACTCTGTGGTTTGTCAAAGTGTAGGAAACTACAAAAGGCTATGAAAATAAGTAGAAATCATTTTTTAAATAATGTGATCACTTCCACTTAATTTTACAGTTCAAAAAACTGTTGTCAATATTTCTGTAAGCATGAATGCCATTCCAGCAAAACACTCCCTATTTCTTGATCTACACATGGAGAGAAATTCTGTACTCAAAAGTTATAAGGAGATAAATAGGATCTAGAACAAGATGAATCTTAAAATCTGAATGATTGTGCTGCTAATAGCATTTTGCTTATCTACTCTTCCTTCAGTTAAAATTTGCTATTTTATGCAGTACCATAAATGCTACTTAAATTAAATGCAAAGGGTGTGCATAGAGCAGTGTTGGGGTTTTACCACTAGTTAGGGAAGGAAATCTGTTGTGTCTATCTATACACATGCTGATGAAAATGTTAAAGCTGTAGGCATTTGAAATACTTGTGTAGATACATGTAAACATTTAAAATACAGGAAAATAAGGTCATTTACCAACAAGAGGGCAGACAAGCACATGTTGAGATGAAGGAGTGTGGATAAATGGGCATGAAGTGGAGAGAAAGCTATTAGAAGGTGCAGAAGCTGTTGCAAGCTGAGCGAAAAAGGCTAAGTATTGTATGTAATCCTGAGGGGACGTGCTGATGAGAGACAGTAAGACAGTCACCTACTCTGCTGGATTCAGAAATGCTAGAAGTAGCTAAGTGTTCCAAAACATTTCTAGCTCTTAAGAGTAAATAAAAATGGGAAAGAATCTTCTATTCATTTCTTGGTTTGAGGTTTGTCTCTCCACAAAAAATCAGTTATTTTATTTCACTGAAAAATATAGGGATTAATTATGTGTGCGTGTGTGTGTGTAAATAAAATAGCTAAATGGCTTCCATGCTACATAGTAAGTTCCAGGCCCATATTATACACTTTGTGAGTGAGAAATGATGAGAGGGAAAGTGTAAGCCTGGGAAAGAAAGCAAAAGAGGGAGAAGTGAGGGTCAGACTTTTTTTTTTTTTTTGAGCTGGCTGATGTTAAGAGGCTGATGTATCTAAGGGGAAAAACTACGTTAAGTAGTTGGCAATAGGCAAAAATGGTGGCTTTCAACTCCTTGCAAGCCTGCCTGAGCAGACATCCAAGTGTTGGAATTGACAGCTCATACTCCATTCTGATCCTTTGAGGTCTGGTGCTTCAGAGTACCTTTGCTATAATTGTTTGCTGCAGTCGAGCATAACAGCCCTTCTTGGCATTATTACATGTCTGCTAGACAGATGGATCTGAAAAACAGCAACATGTTTGTCGCCTGCTGGGCAAAACACAATAACAACCTTATCACATTTCATTTCTTTTTTCTCAAATGCAATGTACCAATTGTATGGGGGGGGGAGGGGAGGCAAAGAGGCGCAGCACAGAGGAAACACAAGGAACCACCTGAGCATGACAGTATCTCAATAAATAACAAAAAAATAACATCCCTAGCCAGGTGTGGTGGCATGCGGCATGCGGCTGTAATCCCAGCTACTTGGGAGGCTGAGGCTAGGGATTACTTGAGTCTGTGGGCTCGAGACTACCCCGGGCAACATAGCGAGACCTAGTCACTAAAACAGGAAAAGAAAAACAACAACAAAAACAACAACAACAAAAACCAAACCATTCCTAAATGACAGGATGGATGTACATCCACTGGCTCCTTCTCATAATCCACAGGAATTGTGAAGAACCAAGTATGATTATCTAGTAACTGAGATTCCTAAACAGAGGTCAGTCTCTGGAGGAGAGTCTTGTGTGATTAGGAGTTTTTTCAAGGTCATGTTAAGGGTGTGTGTGTGTGTGTACATATGTGCACATAGAAGAGTGGGAGGAGCAGACAATCTGCCAAGTCACATTATTATTTCAACTCCAGCATTGGCTCAAATGCAACAGACTATTTAGAAGTCTACTGCTGAATTCTCCTTGTCTATGGTCACTAAAAGTCACATTCCATGCCTGAAATCTTTGGTAGGGATGGCTCCTTGTGAAACCGTGCTTAACAAGAATTTGGCCTAATGGAAGGGAAGGGAAGAGTCCCTATCACCAGGAATTCAGGGGAAGATATGAAAGTATCTGTAGCTGTATGCATGCTTTTTAGAGAAAGACAAGTTACATCTAGGAATCTGATCTCTTCATGTTAAAGTCGGAAACAGCCAGGAAACAAACTGTGACAGGTTGGAAACATTTGTGATTCTGTTTGTATAAGAATGCACATGTATATGCTTGCAGCGGCCTGAGGGTGCAAGGACAAGATGGAAGAAAAGACTGGCCCTTTGCCAATATCTTCAGCTTTAGTACAGCTTAGTTTTCTCTCAAAATAGAGAATTCTGCATAACTGAGAGGATGAAAATGTTTCTAAATACTGTAATTACAAGAGCATTGCAAAAACTGAAACCAGTACCAGAACTAGGAGGCACAAAGGGTCTCTCCCCATAACTACTTCCTCTCATTACTATAAAATGAAATAAAGCTGGGTTCTCACTGAGCTAGCAGCCAATTCCAGGAAAAATCTGGATAAAGGGTCCCTCCACCCACCCGAAAGCTTTGTATCCACACTATTCTCCAATTCTTTTCCTCTTCTACTTCTTTCTCCTCCTAACCTACCCATGTTAAGAATCTTTAGTTTCACTCTACACACACATACCAAAAATGTCATATATCTGAGAGAGTAAGGGGGGATCTTGGCTGCTCTGACAGAGTTGTCCTTCCTGGATTTATGTCTGCCATAGTCAATCAGGAAATCATATTTAAAAGGAAAATTCTTTCTGAAAATTTTATACACCATGAACAAATCCCACGGATTAACGATTTCCAGACATCACCCTTCACCTTGGGAGTAATACAGGCTTTGGGTGGAAAAAAAAGATTTGGGAAAAACAAAATTTAGGAAGACTGTTTTCTCTACCAATTTTCTTTATTTAAAATAAAATCTCATACAGTCACTGAATTGATCCTTCCCTACACCCCAAACTTCTCAGAATCACAAACCCTGCAGGCATCACCGTTTCAGTATTAATAGTTACTAGTACTGAGGCTTTATTTTTTGAGTATATGAAAGTAACTATGACAAAAGAGGATGAGCATAGAAATACCAGAAATCCTACAAGTTGGGGTGGATGTTATATAAAAGCTAGGGGCATTTATGACTGGGGGTATGACAAGCTCCTGGACCCCCAAAGACAGAAATCTTTTGGTATATGTATAACCCAGTATTTGGAAGAAGGGCCATGCGCCTTGATTCTCGCGCTCTGGTACAGGGCTTATTAACTGAGAATCAATTCTGAAGGGTAGGGATGGAATGGAGCAGCCCCCAGGAATGTGAGAAGCAGAATGGTAAGAAAGTGCAAACTCCAACATTCTGACAGAGCTGACAGACTCTGAGAGAAAAACAGCAGAGTCACAGCAAGTGAGAAAATGGGGTATATGCCAAGGGAGAGAGTTCCAAGGAACCAGAAATGGGGGGGATATCTAGATGGAAACATGTGAAGCTACATGACCCAAGCAAAAGTAAGCAGGCTCCCAGAGCAGCTGTGAAGTGACCTGGTAGTGGGGGAGGATGTTAGTATGTACAGAATCTTCCTATTTGGTACATCTACAGAGCTTAGGCTCCACCTTTCAGTACTTGAAAAGTTAGTGAGCTGCAAAGGATATAGACGATGTTTCTGATATAATCAGAGTAATCCATTGCTTTTAGGAAACAGGAAATGGAACAAAAGAGTGGAATAGAGATTCAGCTCCAGAATTCAAGCAAGGAAGAGAAAAGAGAAGGGAATCAGAAACACACTTCCCCTCACCATGTTAGTCTGTTCCTGCTGTGAGTGCTTTTCTTTGGTTCTCTTGTGTTACAGACTTGCATAGCAAAAGCAGGGGCTATGGTTTAAGCAATCTGCCCACATACATTTCTCACACGATTTGTCATAGGTGCCCTGTGAGCTTTGGCAGCTATTATCTTCTATGAGATAGTACAACCGACAATAAAAAGCCTTTCTTAGGATTACCCACAGTGAACAAATCTCTGTCTTTTCATTCATCTAAGCAGTAAGGTCGCACGCTGTTTGATATGATCAGCTTGTCATTTTTCTCTTTAATGACCCATATGCACACCATCTCCCAGATGTACCATTTCAAAGAATACTGCAACGCCATCCTAAGTGGCTGACACGTATGTCTCAGACTATCTTGTCAGTTCTATGTACCTGAAAGAGCTGTCCCTGATTTTGTAAATATGGTCATGTCAATTTACATGTACTTCCGTGTGCAAAAAGAAAGCACCAGGTTCATCTATTGCCTAAAACACATACACATGCAAAACTACTCCCATGAGGGCCAGGGGGAAGGCTGGATTAGTCTCGGCACACTTTGAACTGGAGCTCCTACATACTACTCTATTGAAGCAATTACAGTTTGTACCTTCTAGGAAAGTGCAATTGTTTGCCCGGGTGGTTGCCTTATCTGCTTTCATTAGTTACAGCTCTCATGGAATTGTTTTTTTAATTTTTCTTACATCATTGTCCATTTTTATACAATATTTAACCTCATGGAATTTTCTGTTAGCCATAGAATTAAATTAACTAAGGTGGTCCTCTACATATTTGATGAAAACTATGCCGGTAACTCATAGCTTATGTTGCAAGCACATAGCAGCCTCCATTACAGGGAAGGCAATGTGGCTTAGGCTCTGGTCATAAACAGGACCCATGCTAACTCTAGTCAGAGGCCTCTTGGTTGATAATCATGTTAATTACTAGGTATCCAGTCTCCAAAGTGGTGATGAGAAAAAGGATTTTTTACCCAAAGGTTGTCCTCTCCAGAGTCAGATTTATATCACCTATCTGTGATGAAGTCCTGTAGTGATGACTGTGAAGCAGTGCAGAATTACAGAGCAACACAGTGCAGTAGTTTAAAGCGTGAACTCTGGAGACAGGCTGTCTGGCTTAACTCTGGGATCTGCAATTTTCTAGCTATGAGACCTAGGACAAGTTACTTTGGGGATAATGTATTTTATGAAGTTGTAATAATCCATGTCTACCACACAATAAGCGTCTTCAATAATTAATTACTAGTATTTTCAAGAATTTGTCTCACTTTCTATAAAAGGGGAGTAATAATGCTCATGCTTATGTGGATTGGAATACACGTAAACTAAAGCTGTTCTTTTTCTGGGTGGAGCCTATCTATATTTTTTAATTACTTTTTTTCCTTACATCATTGTAGTCTCTCTGTTCTCCAGCCACTAGATTACTCATGAGGACAAGGTATTCTTGTCACTTTCACTGGCATTCTCATGCTGAGGATATTTAACCCTATCATTAGTGCTGAGCTTCGCCAACCACTGCAGGCAGAACCAATGCCTGCTTTTGTACGATCCATCAACTGAGAAATACATTTTTAAGTGACTGAAAAAGAAATCAAAAGAATATTTGCTGACACACAGAACTGTGAAAATCATATTTTAGTTTCCATGAAGTTGTATTAGATAACTCATACTCATTCATTTACATATAATCTAATGGTTTTTGAATAATGATAAAAGAACTGAATAGTTCTGAAAGTGTTTATTTTATAAAGTATAAAACGTTTACCACAAAATTTACGACGAAAAAAATTTATTTTACAGAATAGTTTGCCAACTCCCACAATTTCAATTCCAGACTATAGGGAAACTATAGGAAATTTTAATAATTTCTTTAGAGACCAGTTAGGAATAAGTAATAATTATTGTTATTTTTCAAAAATCCAATTCACAATGATTATTACTTGTATCAATATTAATATTAACACAGAATAATGTGCTGGCTAAATAGAAAATTTGATTTGGCAATTCGCAGTGCAGGAAAGTTAAAAATCTGATATAAACCGTCTTACTGATATAATAAAGTTTAAATATAGAAAATAATTTATACTGAAATGATTCAATTGAAGAAAGTTGAAAAAATTTAGACATTCTCAGCTACATATATGGAAAACTGATCAAGACATTAAAATGGATTAACAATTTAAGCTCCAGCAAACATCAGTGAAAATGTGACATGGATAACAACAGCATGATTTAAATGCTCATCAGTAATTCAACTGTTTGTACTGTTCAACATTCTCTAAGTTAAAGTATTTTAAATGTTAACTGAATCAAAACAGGATCCCTACTCTTTGAGTATAGAACATAAAAGAGGGAAGGAATTTCAGAGAAGCTCTATCTAGGTCACCAACCTCCCCTCCCTACTTCTTGTCCTCTTTTTAAATGAGAAATTCAAGACCCAGAAACATAACCTGACCTGTAAATAGGGTTAGGCACTAAGTTACTCAGTTGGCTTCAATGCATAATAGCTGGATGCTTCTCATTCTGACCAATTACTGAATATGCAACCTTTTTTTCCTTCCTTTTTATCTGAGTAGTTCCTGCAAGGAAGTTACTTTTTAAACTATACACTGGGGTTTAGACTGTGTTCTCTATTTTCTAAAGTCAAAGAAATAATTTGGGACATTTCTTAGAAGAACTAAAACTTCTTTAGAGTGAATGTATTTTCACTTTAACTCTTTCATCCTTGCACCCATTCAATTCAGGCCCTTAGTCTTACTCTCTAAGACAATGTAAGAAGACCTTAACTGGCCTTACTCGTTCACTGTTTCCAGTGTTCTTCCCTTTCCATCTATTCTCTATGGATGCCAGGGAGCATGGTCTACTGTGATTGACCGCTATAGACTCATAGCTTGTGCTCCCCCTCTGACACACTGGGTTTTTTTTAAAAAATAAGTGTATAAATTCTTCAATACAATTCTTCAATTCTTCAATGCAATACAGTTCTTGGAGCCCAAGACACTTGGGCCCACTACATATGGGGTGATCTCAGTAATTTGCTTTGAAGGAATGGACTGCAGAAGTGATGGTGTGTAACTTCTGGTTCTAGGCCATAAAGGGCAGTTGCTTCTCACTGTTCTCTTGATATTATTCATTTTGGGTGAAGTCTGCCACCATTCCAGCAGCCTTATGAGAGGAGTTGAAGGCTATGGCTCATGGTCAGCGTGGCCTGTGGGCAAAACATCTTGGAACCGAATGCTCCATCTATCCCCAGTTAAGTTTCTGGAAACTAGTCCCAATTGATAACTTGACTGCAAGACCATGGGAGATTTAAAGTAACAACTGCCTAGTTAAACCATTCCTGAATTCCTGATCCAAAGAATATATTGAAATAACAGAAGTTTATTGTTTCTTTAGGCTTACAAGTTTTGGGGTAATGTGTTATGTAGCATTACATAAATAATGTACAACTTAAAAAGTAACCATTGTGAATGACTAAGAGTTGATCAAATCTGTTATGCTGTTAATATTCCCAAGTTTTTCCAAATACCCTGTTCTTGTCTAAAATTTTATCTGCCTGGCAAATGTTCCCTGCTCCTTTCAAAGGTTGTTCACCTCCACTGGAACCCTGAGACCTCAGTTATCCTATCATGCCTTGCACTCTTTTTTTGTTGCTGTTGTTGGAGAAAATCTGTTGCTGAGTGTTTGCTTTATGGTCTTGAAATATACGTTCTTACGTCCCATATACCCTGAGCAGTGTTCGTACACAGTAGACACCCAATAAATATTTGAGTTAATTTTTTCATTTCAGTCAGTTTTAGACCAAACAATAAAAACTTCAAACCACACTTGTGGAATTATCCCATGAACTTGAGGACCCAGATGTCAATGATAAAGGAGTATGGAAATGTGCCTTTCAGTTTGTAAAAACATAAAGTCAGGAATAAACATCCTGGTTCAATTTCTGCAAGATAAAACAACATGAATACTTGATTTCAAATAGTGACGCACCAACAAAATGATTGAGAATTTTAGCTTTTATGATGTTTCCATTTGATATCCAAAATACCAAAATTTGAATAATTAATTTTATATTTACATGAAAAGGGACCCAGACCATCTAAGAGGTTTTTAGGTTTGCCAAATTCCTCCTCATGTAAAAAGTTTGACTCTGTTCTTGAAACTGAGGAAGAAAGAGTAGGGTATGTATAGAGTATCTATTCTTCAATGAAAAGAAATGAAGTCTTGCTAACAAGTGGTTTGCCTTAAAACCTGAATTTTCACCAAAAAGACTAGCCATCTGTTTTGAATATTTTAAAGACTAAGCCTCTATTTGTGCTCTGCTTTGATCTCCTAGGATAATAGGAAGACAGTGATACAGTCCAGCTACACCTCAATCAAGTGTACTCATTTAATTTATCCCAGAAATGCTGACTGCCAGATCCAGCTGGAAACTTTAGCCTCGTCATCCCATGATCAGGAAGGAGGAAGAAGACACATCAAGGGAGAATAGTGCTTTTGTTTTGGTTGATGATACATTTTTGTGTCCAAGAAAATATTCCTTTAACCCAAAACAGATAGTAATCCTAAAGACAGAGAGCATGTATAGAAAAATAATAAATTAGCAAAGAGCTGAGGACAAGTCATTGAAACACTGTAGAACTCTACTGTACTAAGATTGTTGTTTTAAGAGTTCAAATCATATCCTCCAAGTTATTAACTCTATAAAATAAAAATATGATATAATAAACAGAGGTCTATTACATGTTACCTGAGAGGGTCTAGGTAATTAACTTAATAATATATTCTAGTGGGTACACAAATCAGTCTGTGAAGCTGATATACAAGAATAGTATCAGATTATAAAGTGACCTTGAAAGATGAAATTAAAAGATGAAAAATATTTCCTATTGGTGCCTAAAACTTTAAATAAAACACACATAAATTTTCTTTAGGGTAACATCTCACCAGTTTTTTAAAATTATTATTCATTACATATTTATTGAACCCTAAAAGGTCATTCACACTTTTTTATGATTGTAGAAAAACTTAAGAGGTGAAGAATTTTATCTAAGGATATTTGTACTGCCCAAGAAGAATATCTAAATCACAAAGAATTTCAAAAACAGGAGGAAGATACCCCTTTCTTGTTAGTAAAATGCTCTTAATCATTAAGATAAGCACCATGGATCTGAGAGCAGATATCCTGCAGATACTCAAAATACAAAATTTTAAGTCTAACAAATAAATCAAATGTTACCTTAAATCACTCAGTAGAAACACAAAATACGCAGGATATACCATGTGGCACAATGAAAGATATCTTAAAAAATATATTGAGAGAAAGATTCTTTCTGCAAATTACATACAACTTAGTTATATGACCTAAGAAGTCTCTGGTTTCATTGTGTTCAATCACCAACTCTATCAAAAATTTCTTGGAACTACAGTGAAAAGGCAGTGATTTCTGCTTCTTTATTGTATAAAAAAACACAGGTCAGAAAACTAGGAAAGAAAAAAGTTACCTCCACCTATGCAGTACGTCTTAAAGGTATCAGTGCAGATTTAACATTTATGGTTAACATCCCCTGTCATTGGTACCTTTGGAAATTACCTATATTTTTCATAGGTAGTATCAGTGATACTACTATTAGTGATTCAGAAGGTTAATTTCTTTTGCTACAGGAAAAATTATTAGGATTGTGAGTTTCCTGTAAAATTAAAGGAATGTTACCATATCAGAAGAGAAGAGAAATCTATAAGGCGAATAATAGCATCCATGGATCTCCTAAACTTTGTAGGGTAACGTAATCATGATCAATGGCATTGCCACTTTCATTTATAGAGCATTTTCTATATGGCAGGCATAGATTTAAGTGCACTGAACACATTATCATGTTTAATTCTCACAGTCACCTTTGGTATACTTTCTATTATTGCCACATTATTGCCTCATAAATGAGGAACCTGATTCTTTAAGGTTTGAGTTTGGGACATTACACAGAGACTGAACTGGACTCAAATTAAGTCTGAAAGCAAAAGCACTCTATTTACCACCAAGTTGTAAGATCATAAAAATAATATAACTATCTTATAGGACACATAAGAAAATAGACTCTTCCTGTTTCACAGATGGGATATACCATATTTTAAAAAGAGGGCAGGAAGTTGTAGACACACTAACATGCGTATATCACAACTATGACAAAGTTATATAAGAAAAATAGAACACTGGCTAAGATACACTGAAATACTAATGGAGATTAGGGGGAATTATGGGCAATTCTTTTCATTTTCTCTATTCCAAGTGATTTGGATTTACTACAAATCCTCCTCATCTCCTCCACCTTCCTTATATAAAAACTTGGATATACATCACAGCATGTAGGTCGCATGCAAAGGGAGCCCCCTCATCGTAATTTACACAACATATTTAAATTCTGACAGCTGGAGAGAAGAATGTGTATATAAATCTAGGAGATATAATGAGTTTTACTCCTTAAAACTTATTAACTGCTACTGGGATGGGAAAATGGGGTTGGGTTTTGTCTCTATTTTGATGGCCATCCAATTCTGAAAGATTCTGGCTTTAATAAAAATGAGGAGGTGAAAGAAGGTGTGAGACTTCCAAGGCTGGTGAAAGAAATCTGTGTCAGTTATCAGAGAAATCCTACTTGGGAATAAAATATGTATGCTTCCTGAAGCACACCTGACTTACAGTTCCCAGTGAACAAAACAACCTAGGTCTTGTTAGAAGGCAGGCAGAGGTGCCTTCTTGAAGGAATTCTTACAGTTAAATACTTTTAGAGCAGGAAAATGTTAACAGAAAAAAGTGGAAGTCTTAGGTCCTCCCTTCTGAGAAGACCAAGAAAAGAAGGAATAATGGTCTTGACAAAAAAGAGCTGCTGCCACATGCAGCTTATTCACTGTAAAACTGCACCCAAAGTGTGAGGTGACATGGTGAGTGAGAAGCTCATTACCTGAAATGTAGTAGAGCCCACTGCCCATTTCTGAAGCAAATGTCTCTTGTATTATACAAGTGGTTGGGAATCATTACTGTGAAGGCTGGAAGGACCAAAAACCCCACCCCTATTCAGAACTAGGGTGCTGCCCCCAACCTTTGCCAAACTCCATTTAAGGAGCTGGATCCTTAAGGACTGTAGAAAATTTGTCCTTTGAATGAAAAACAGACAAACAAAAAAATTATGTGAGGGAGGAAGGGAAGAAAGGAAGAAGAGAAGGAAGACGAGAGTCTGGCTTAGTCACAAAAACATTCTAAATTATGAAGGAAAGATTAACTGAATTTAGAAGTACAACAATAGAACATGGTGAGAAGAACTGGAACAAAGTGTTTTAGACATGACTATACTTATGAAATAAAAACAGCAATTCTTATTTCTCTGATAATGCTGACAGAGCTTTCAAATATGAACTGGTATTCATCACTGTATTTTATTATTAAACTACTAAGGTTTACAAAACGTAACTGCAGTTTAATTTTAATTTTTAGGAAGACAGACTAACCATAAAAATACAAAAACCTGGCATTAAAATACAGGAGTTTGATGTCAAATGACTCCACCCTGCTTCCATTAGAATTCCTCTGACATATGTATAAGGAATGTTCTAAAAACTAAGACTCCTTCTTTTGTTACACTTCAGACCCCATTATGGTGGCCTGCTTTACAGTGGCTAAATGCTAGCTATTTGCAGGTTAGCAAATAACACCTATTGTTTGTATTGCAAACACAGCTTGTATATAGTTCCACCATCCATTATATTACCTTAATAAAAGTAGGACATCTGTCATTACACCCATTTTACAGATGAATAAACTGAAGCTATAAGAGGTCAATGAATAACTTGAATGAAGTTCAAGTTAATGAATTACTGGCTTCAGTGCTTTTTCTATTACATCAAATAGTTGCCTACATTTTTCTCAGATGATTTCAAGTTAAACAGAAAAATGGAATTATCCAAACCCTGAGGAACTTATTAATAGTTGAGTGCTCTAGGAAAATAACAGTTAACCCTAATATTAAGTCTGTCAGAGAACAGCAATGTTGGCAGATAGTTGAAAGGTTGTTCTAAGAGTTAAAAGCACTGTCCAAGTCATACAAAACAGATCAATATTGTCCCAAGTTATTCTGAAGTCAAAAACACATTGAGAGCCGGGGATGGTAGCTCGTGCCTATAAGCTTCAGCCTATGAAGCAGTTGGGTTTAGGGATCACGGTTCAAGTCCCGATTGGGGCAACACAGTGAGACGTAGTGGTGGTGCATGCCTATAATCCAAGCTCCTGGGAAGCTGAGGCTGGGGATTGCTTGAGTCTGTGGTACCCTGGGCAATGTGAGCCTTCCCCAGGCAAAATAGCAAGACCTAGCCTCAAAAAACAAAAAAACAAAAAAACCAACCAAACAAACCACATTGAGGAGGAACGATGAGAATGAGATGTGTGTTCACAGAGTAATCATTATTTCTGTACCCCATCCTCTTTTCTACAGTGAAGTAAGACTAGACAGGTACAGATGACCAACATCTCTTTAGTTAGTTGAATCAAAGATTCAGGAGCTGGTGAAGCTGCTGCAAATGTTGGTGCAGGATGTTTGTTCCTCTGTTCTGTTTATCAAGCACAGAGCTTTGTTTAAAAGCTTTGAGGGAAAGAGAAGCAACAGAAAACAGAGGAGGATGACATCCACCATAGCAGGAAAATATAATGACCCACACAGGAGATGTGGCAACATCATCATACCAAACAGGACTCTTAGTACCAACTATTAAATATAATTCAGTACAAGTGCCTGACCAAAATTACACATGTACTCTTTATACAACTCAGTACCCAGTTGAAAGAAATAATTCTTAGTAATGAAGAATTCTAACCCTGTTCTCACCTAAGCAGTCTACTTCAGAGTTAAAAAAGAGATTAAGATCCTCTTTTCTTTTTTTTACAGAAAGAAAAGCAAAAAAAAATTTCTTAGTTTTTAAACTGGAGTAAAAGCTTCTTGATGTCCCAAGTCACTGAAACAACCTCCCTTGCTATGAGTTAGTGAGTTACTGTTGACCTGTGGAGTATATATATCATCAGCTCTCCTCAAGACACACTATTTCAGCAGATGGTTGGGTAAAGAAAATCACAGGGGATTACTTCAGTATTTACTTTATTTCTCTTTAAAATGTCACAAACAGTTTTAGTTTGTTTACTTCTGAGGAAAAGAAATAAGAGAAGAAAAAGGGAAGATTATAGTGAGCTTCCTTTAGGCTGCGTGGGTCTCCCCTGTCTTCCTGATTAAGAGAGCCAGGCGGATGGTCTCCAACTGCCTTGAGGATTTTTAGAATGAGAAACAACTACTTTTTTCAAACCCTCATACGAATAAACAGTTTGGTTTTTAAACAAAGAACACAGAATTGCTGCATCTCATGCTATAAAAGGATATGGGTAATGGATTATTATTGTAAAGACAACAGAAGACAAGTGTTGGTAGGGATGTGGAACCCTTGTACACTGCTGGTGGGAATGTAAACTTGTGCAGCCATTATGGAAAATGAAGAATTCTCAAAAAATAGAACTATGTGATCCAGCCATTCCACTTCTGGGTATTCATTTAAAGGAAATAAAATCACTATCTTGAAAAGATATCTGTAGCATTCAGTGTACAGGTTCACTGTAGCATTATTTATAATAGTGAAGATAGGAAAATAACCAAAATATCTACCAATAGATGAATGGACCAGAAAAAGGTGGTTTTTGTACATGGAATATTACTCACCCATATAAAAGAAGGAAATCTTGTCATTTGCACAACATTTTGATAGGGGCTTAGGTTACAGAATCATATGCACATGAATTTGTCAGAACTTATGGAATAACATATGACTTTTTGTTACTTAAAGAGTCTATAACTACTTCTGAATTTTAAATAGTAATATGCATGGAACGATAGATGCAAATGTGCTTAACTTTGAAATACATGAAATAAAATAAAATTCAATAATGAGCAAATAGATACGTGACTATGTAAACATAACAAAATCTTAGAATCTTGAGTTGCAGTCATTTAGACGTTTATGATACAATTCTTTTAACTTTCCTGCATGTTGAAAAATTTCCATAATAAAATGTTAGGGGAAAAAGTAAAGATTCCACTTAATTGAAGTTGTTTAAATTATTTAAAAATCTATTGTTCATAGTGTTTTTCCTAATATTTTCAGAAGGTACAATGTTGCAATTTATTTCAAAACTCAGTTTATAGGTAAACTTTTAAAGTCTTTCCAACAAGTACAGGTTGTTGGAAATCCTTTGTTACAGTAAATCCTAAGGTGAATATATTTAAAAATAATAATTTACGCAAGTTCCACTGTCAAAGATGCTTCCTAATTCAAGGAACTACAAATTTTTTACCATGTGAAAAGATCAAAGCTAAATAACACAGAAACTATATAATTCTTAAGCAGAGATAAAAAAAAGCTTAAAAAATGGTAATCCTTATCCATTTCAAACCTTGATGTTTATCTGGGAAGAGGAATAGTCCCTTTATCTTACTTTACTAAGTTAAAACACGTTCAAATAACACTAGCTGCATGTTTGAATACTTTTTTTTGCTAGAAAATCACATTACTCTTTTAAAATTAATATGTTAATAAGAAACACATACAGGTTACCATTTTTAAGTATAGATTTCAGCAATGTTAAGTTGATTCAACCAATCTCCAGAACTTTCACCTTTCAAAACTAAAACTCTATCTTCATTAAACAATTTTCCACTTCTTTCACTACAGATAGTTAGTGGAAAAAAATGAATTTCAATGAGGAATTTATTTTATAATAAGACATTTTTGCCCAAAGAGTAGGATTCTTCCTCACACATGAAAGATGGCTAAAATAATAGAATTAAGGGATATCAATGCTGGTACAATAAGACCACAGCCTTGGAATCTTCCTATACTGTATTACTGATATTTGAAGCAAGAAAAGTATGTCATATTTACATAAAAAAATTCATCAAAGATTTAATTTGAAGAGAATGCCTTTATTGTACACCAATCATAAAATGTTTTATCAGAAAGATTAAGGTAAGCCAGGCACAGTGGCACGTGCCTATAAGCTTCAGCCTATGAAGTGGCTGGGACTAGGGATCACGGTTTGAGTCCCATTCGGGGCAACACATCAAGACTTAGTCCCAAAAAATAGCTGGGCGTGGTGGTGTACACCTGTAATCCCAGCTACCTGGGAAGCTGAGGCTGGGGATTGCTTGAGTCCATGGTAGCACGGGCAATGTGAGCCTGTGGTTCCACAGGCAAAAATAGCAAGGCCTAGTCTCAAAAAAAAAAAAAAAAAAAAAAAAAAAAGATTAGGGTAAAAAGCCTAGGAAAATAGTTATACCAGACCGTTCACTGGTGAATTCTACTAAATATCTAAGGAAGGAATTATATCAATTCTCAACAATCTCTTTCAGAGGATAGAAACAGAGAAAATACTTCAAAACTCAGTCGAAGGCCAGCACTATTCTAAAACCAAAACTAGACAAAGATTTTACAAGAAAAGAAAGCTGCAACTGAGCCCAACAATATATAAGAAGCATTATATAAAAGATCAGGTTTGGATTTATACCAGCTATGCAACAATGGTTCAATATTTGAAAATCTATTAATGTAATTTATCACATCAACCAGCTAAAAAAGAGTGTCATTTGATCATGTTAATAGATATACAAAAAGCATCTCACAAAATCCAACTACTCCTGATAAAAATTCTCAGTAAACTTAGGGGATTTTTTTCAACTTGATAAAGAATATCAATAAAAAAAATTAAAGTTGACTTTATACTTATAAGCAATTTGAAGTTTTCCAACTAAGATTAGGTATAAGGATGATCCTTCTCAACATTCCTTTTCAATACGGTACTAGAAGTTCTAGCAAATAAAATAGGACAAGGGAAGGAAAGAAATGATAAAATGGAAAAAAAGAAATCTTAAATAGTAGACAAAAAAAACCTCCTGAAACTAATAAGCAATTATAGCAAGGTTACAGGATAGGATAGTGGGTTTATCTATAAAAACCACTGCTTTCCTACATACCAATAATTAACAACTTCTACAATAATGAACTCCTTAGGAAAATTATAAAATTCTCATGAATGAGAGGAAACAATAAGTAGAGAGAGAGTAGAAAAAAGGGAGGGGGGGGCAATGGTATATGGTAAAGAGATAATGGGTGCTCTGGAGTGGGCATGGTATGGAGCTGTATATCTGAAGAGGTGTGAACCCATTTCCCTGAATCACAGAGGGTGCTGTAAACCAATGCTAACTCAATATTATTTTTTTAATTACAAAAATTAACAGTGTAGCGTAAATTTCAAAAAACAGAGAGATATTCTGTGTTCCTAGGAAGACTTAATATTGCCAAGACATCAGTTCTTCCCAACATGATCTTTGAATTCAATGCAACCCCAATCAAAACCCCAGCAAGTTAGTTTGTAGATATTAACAAATTGGTTCTAGAATTTTTATGGGAAAGCAAAAGATCCAGAATAGGCAACAGAATTTTGAAGAATAACAAAGCTGGAGAATAGACAGTAATCAACTTCAAGACTTATTATAAAGCTACAGTAATCAATATTAGTGTGGTAATGACAAAAGAACAAATGAATGGAACACAACAGAGCACCCAGATATAGGCCCATATAAACAGATTTGAGTGATCTTCAAGAAGCACAGGCAATACAATGGAGTAAAGACAGCCTTTTCAACAAGTGATGCTGGAACAACTGTATATCCACATGCAAAAAGATCAATCTAGAACAACTTAAATTCCTTACAAAAATCAACTCAAAAGAGACCACCAACCTAGATGTAAACTGCAAAGCTGAAAAGTTCCAGAAGATTAAAAAAAAAAAAATCAATCTTCTCTCCTCCACTCACCACCCCCCCCCACCCCCGCCAAAATTACTAGAATATAGGAGTAATCTAGATGACTGTGGGTATGGTGATGCATTTTTTATTACAACCAAATTTCATTTCATTACAACCAAAAGCATGATCCATGAAGGAATAATTGGTAAGTTGAACTTATAACAATGCATAAGCAAAGATCAGTGAAAGCCTCTGTTTTAATTGGGCTGGTTTTCTCATTCACAGGCTTTCCTTTCCCCTCCCATCCACCAAAACTTTACCAAACATCTAAGATCACTTCTTAGTACTTCCTAATCTCTACAGTCTGAAATTCCTTGCTAAAGTCCCTGATGGTTGCATTTATCAAACAACAAGAACAAAAACTGAATGAAGTTGTGACAGAAACAGGTTTCCTAGCAAATGAATTTCTTAACAGTTATAGACAGTTTTATTTTTCCCACACATAGAGCAATTTTACAAACATGGTTTTAGGGTGGATATGAAAATTGAAACGAAACTAAAAGATATGAAAGTGTTCTGCCCATAATATGTGTTTATTAATAAATATTCCTTTTCTCTTTCCCATTTCTCCACAGCTAAGGTCATCCTGCTTCTTGAATTCTACTGGTTTTTCCAAGCTTTTCAGGAAAGAAGCATCTTGTTAAAAATCTCTGATCCATTTCTGAAAATAGAAGGTCAAATTCTTCCTTGTTGTTATGTACAAAACTGGTATGGTATGGGTCCAAAGAGTTTAAACAGCTGGTCTAATACATAATTTGGGCCATACTGACAAAATATTCCAGTTCACTATCCCATTTAATTCTGGAAGATAATTTAACACATCTTTTCACAAATATATTCTCTAGGAATTTAAGATATCACTACTGTAATTTAGGATGTGTATGTGGACAATTCTACTAGGATAGAAACGTCACTCACTCACTCACTCAACTCACTCAACTCACTCACTCACTCACTCACTCACTCACTCACTCACTCACTCACTCACTCACTCACTCACTCACATAGGCAGAGGTTTAAAGTCTGTGTTAACATTTACATCAGCTCTTAAGTTTTATAACATACTGGCCCAAATCCTGTTTTGGGATGCTACAGTGCATGCAACTCATTTCCAGATTTTGGTGTGTCGATTGGTCTTACACCAAAAAAAAAGGTCTCTGGCAGGTACACTCTTTTTTTGATGGATCTGGTACCAATTTATACAAACTTTTCACAGTATGAAAATCAGAAAGCACACATGGCTATGGTACCTACTATGTGCCAGGCTCTTCATGGCTATGAACCACAGGTCACTAGGAGAAAAGATACTACCAGAAGGATGTTTACTCAAGAAAAGATTTCTGAATTACACTCTACTCCCTTTTATTTAGCACAAAATTATAAAGCCAGTTCTATGAACTCTCTTTAAAATTTCAACATCTCTCTATAGGTCTTTTGTCTTATGACACTTCCTTTCTCCCTTTTCTAAACTCTCCTTTTCTGGTACCAATAAATGCTGATAATAAAGCCAACAGCTACTTGTAAACTATGTAAACTTTACTGTTTCTTCTCTAGACTCAATGAACTCAGAAGTTGACTCAAGATAAAGTTACTGTAGGGCTACTCTATCTTAGGCTTGTTCTGGATGATAGGAGTCCCCAGCCTCAAGTGGCCTACATTCCATTGTAGGGAAAAAGAAGAAAATTTAAACAGAGGGTGGCAAAGGAGACAGAGAAGGGACTGTCTTACTTTTCCCAAATGGACCTATGCTTCAATCTATGACCTGTGCTTCAATCTGTGTTCTAGGAGAGTTGCTTGATAGCAAATTTCTTCAAAGAAAGTTTCAACAATAAATTTCTTCTAAAAGGAATTTCTTTACAAAATTTAAGGTTTTTCTTTTCAAGGCAAAAGACATCATACACACAAGGGAGATTAAAGTTTTGGTGATGAAAAGTAGGCCATAACCATCAATAGGGCTTAGCTATCTTTATCTGTTAGCAACTAGTGCCATTTTCCAGGTCACAGAAATGGTTTGGAAGTCACAACTTCCAAGTCTTTTTTTTTTTTTTTGGTAAACTTGCCAAATAAAATGAGGGACTTGCATGTAATGATATCAATAATAATAGCATTTATCTCCCACAGATGAATCCAAGTAAACAGAGACAATAAAAACAACAGCACAGAGTACTTGCTGATGGGATGCACTTCCCACAGCAGCTGACATATAAACTCACTAAACTTGTTGACTACCTATAAAGCAGGCACTAATAAGAAATCCATTTTGATGAAGGAACTGGGGTTCAGAGTTTGTTAATTTCCCAAAGCCATCAAGTGGTGAAGGATTCAAGGCTGTGTAGTCTGGCTCCAGATTTCATACCTGTCAGCACTTATCTGCCTTCAAACAGTCTCCATTTTAATACATGCACGTATGCACACACACACACACACACACACACACACTCACATACACCCCGCCTCCATTTTAATGACAAGGAAATTAGAGAGCTTAAATACCCTGTCCAGAATCAGAAGCTAGTAAGTGTGGTGCTAGGATTAGAACATTGGCATTCTTCTCTTATATCCAGACTCTTAACCATTATGCTCTATCATGCCTTATGAAACTGCTTTCAGCTCTAAATTTCTCATTCTCTTCCCATTTCAGTACTGAGTATATTTAGGTAGTACATATGGTGTTTTTAAAATGTTTTAGATGCAACACAGCATTTACATTTTTAAGTCTGACAACGTAAACCATCAGTTTCAAAAGTCTAAAATCTTGCTAAGAAAATCTCTTCTCTGAAGAATTAGTAAGGAACACATGAAGGACACTGGAATGGCAAGTCAAGACTTCCACGATGTATAGGGGGCAATCATCCATTTCTTTAGGTAAACCCGTAGGATAAAATAATGTTGATAGCACATTTTAGAAAATTTGAAACACCATATTATAGAAACTATGGCTATGGTCAACTAATTGTACTATGCTAAACCAACAGTAACTAATATTTTAATGTAGTAACTGGAAAAAACAAAAGCAGTAGCATTTGAATTCTTGTGGTAGTTACTTTACTCTGGGAGAAGAGAAAGGCAAAAAAATGACACTTCAGGAACATATGTGTGTTCCTATGTGATGGTGTGTTCATTTTTCAGTCTCCTGATGGAGTTACCTTATAGGTCATGTTTCCTACAAAATTAACATGTATCTTCTGATTTGCTACGAAAAAGGTGTGTGACCAAAATATAACCCTGTTCACATACGCAGTGGAGCTACTTCCTGATAAGGTGTGCCAAGAAGTTCCCAAAGAGACAAAGCAGGTTCATTTAGGAGGAGACTACTGAACTGCATTCAACTATTGCCTGCCCCTCATATGCCTCATGATGTTTGTGGGGTGTATATAAAGAGAATCAGCATACTCATTTTCTCAGTTCTAGCTTTGTCTGGCAGGCAACATTCTGCTAAACCAGAGAGCTTTCTGGTTGGTACAGTGAGGTTCACCTTCTTTCACAATCAGGATAGTCTTTCGGAAAGCGTCCCATCTTCACAGTATATGCCCCTTTCCACAACTTACCTCATCATCCTTCTTGGCAGTGTTTGCCAGTGAGAGGTTTACACATGTCCTCATCATTTAAAGAAGTTTAACACCAAGGCACAGACTTTTCAGAGAGATCTGACTCCGAAAGAGTGCGATCACTAATAAGCATGGGCAGTGAATCCAGGGAGCGCAAGGCCACCAATATGTGTGAACTTATTAATCATAATTATTATTTTTTCTAAGAAAAGGATTTCCTTAGTCAAACCTCCAGGGCATCAGATCAAAGGGAGATACTGCCACAGCTGGACTATATTTTCCAGCCAATTGGCCTGGAAAGGGGAAACTAGACAGTGTCCTGGCAACTGTTTAACACAGCAGCAATCCATTAAAGAGAGGAAAAAGAATTCTTTAGAATGACTTTTTAAAAAAGCCTTCTTTTACATCTTTACATTTCCTTATTTTTAACAACAATTTTTGAGAGAAATGTCAACACTCTAGGGGATGTTCTAGGTAGACGCAGTATAAGAATTACTGACCCTGAGAATTCATAAATTCTAGAAACAAATGGAGCTAGAAACAAATGGAGGTTTTAGCTCACAGTACAGTTTGTTTTTTTTTAAACACTATGTATTTATAATTAATTATCATGAAAAATATATCCCTAAACTACTTGCAGAGTGTTTCATTTTCTATCTCCAGTTTTGATATAAGTCACTATAAAACTTACCAGGACACTGTAAAGTCATGTTAGTTAGGGTAATTTATTAATAAAATTACAACAGGAGAAATTTAGTTATATGCCCTGGAAGTTTTCCCAAACAGAACTATAAAAGGAAATTATAAAAGTGATTATTAACACACAGAACAAAGGCCACAAAATCCAAACTCCACTATGTGAGAAGCAAAGCAATACACATGAGACCATGTGAAAATGAGAAAACAAGAAAGCACACAAAGGATTTCATGAATTACACAAACACAAGATGTGAAAATGGCTGTGTGTGAAAAAATAAAAAGCAAACAAACATTTCTATAGTTAAGGAAAGCTGTTTCTCACCGTTCTGAACAAAATGGCTGAACTAAGAGCATCTGATTGGCTATGCCCATATACCCTCCTCCTCATCCTATGGGGAGAGAGATGACAAAGGGAACAGTGCCCCAGAGCAGCATGGAAATGAAAAAGAGTTGGTTAGTATTTAAAACAAAGACATAAGCATAATGTAGTAGAAGAAAATGGTCTCTAATTTCTTAGTTTTTATTTTAGATTCTGATTCCCTAAACTACCAAAATTAGTAATTAATCATTACAATTCCACTCTTTCTCTCTTTCAAGAATCTGTCTCAAATCTGTGGCTGGGTTCTATGCAAGATGATCAAATTGGAGATTTTTAATCTTTTCTCCTTTCTTTAATCTTTCTCCAATTCTGTTTCCCTCTCTCTCTCAGGTATCTAAATTCATCAAATCTATTTTTAAAACTGTTTCAAGGAAAGGATATAGTACTCATGTTTAATACACTGGCATAAATTTAATTCCAGGTATTCAGGAAGCAGGTGCAGAAAGTAAAAGGATCTCTTATCAGGGAAAGACTGCTGACATCAGACAGATAGCTCTCCATTTTGTCTACACTCAAGGCTGGTATTCATTTCCCTTTTAAGTATAAGATATGACTCAACTGACTTAGTAAATACTAAACTG
Organism: Uropsilus gracilis; assembly: GCA_004024945.1. Taxonomy (NCBI): domain Eukaryota; kingdom Metazoa; phylum Chordata; class Mammalia; order Eulipotyphla; family Talpidae; genus Uropsilus; species Uropsilus gracilis. The sequence continues at coordinate 26,439 of PVHY01005005.1, forward strand.
TGCCTATCCCTTCTGAGGAAAATTGCGGCTTTAATCTGCACTATTTTATCTTCTTAGACAATGCTATGGCTATCATTTAGTGGAGATATTTAGCGGGGAAGTTTTCCTTGACTCTCTAGTCATATGGATGTAATTACTTAACTATTATTTTTTTCCCTCAACTATATATTTTAAGACTGAGTGTGATGGAGATGTTGAAATCTGATTTTTGGCAATGGGATATGAGGTAATCTGTTCACCACTCTTCCCCATCTATCATTTTCAAGCTCTTGGGAGCGTTCCCTTTTTCCAAAAAACTTGAGTATGGTTCCCTTCAGACTCATCAATACCTCTTTTGCATTGATGAGAAGTTGGAGGCAACAATTTTCCTTGAAAATGATGTATACTGGAGGGATTTACCAAGGAAATGGGAGGGAAAAAACTATGTTTTGATCTTTGGGTTTAATGGGTAATGTACAAAGATTTTAAATTTTGCAACTAAACAATAGTTACTGTTACACCGAGCTATGGTTCACTGAGCCCACAAAGAAAGAGATTTATTTTTCAAACAAGGTACTGTTTCATAATAAGAACATCAGGATAATTACAAATTAGCATGTATCACTGAAAAGATTAAATTTTTTTCCTCAATCGAAGGATTTTTTATCATCCTCAAATCTTTTAAGTATTCACTCTTAAAATATTCAGTATCACTTACCACCTTTCTTATATAAACTCAATATGAGTTTAAAAAAGAGTTTTCAGGAACTGATGATTATTTTTTTAACTTATATCTCAGAATCTGTAACATGTTAACACAAAACATCAAAATAATAACACTGATTTTTATAAAACTTTCAGGAGCAGCCTTACCTGGTCTGGGGAGGGCTTGTGGTTGGTTTGATTGGAATGAGAGGACTTGAAATGGTCATCCTCATAGTTGTCGGCCATTAGCTTCATTCGATTTTGTGTCTAAAAGGAAGTGATGCATAAGTTTAATTTATATAAAATTTCCATGATACATTAAAGTAACACATGCCTTGAAGAAAATCATAAGAAAGTATAAAGTGTATGCTGTCTGCATTAAAATAAGCATAAGATTTATGATAATATGGAGGGGATAAATTATAATATGGATAATATGGATAATATGGATATATATATGGATAATATGGAGTTCAGATAAATTATAGGCTGAACTCTATCCTCACAAAATTCTAAGTCCCAATGGGACTTTAGCTGTGGTTGGTTTGACTGGAATGAGAGGACTTGAAATGGTCATCCTCATAGTTGTTTAGGAGAGAACTAAGACTAAGTGAGATTACAAGGACGTTGCCCTAATAAGATGGAACTCTGGTCCTAGAGGAAGAGGGAGAGCAAGTTCTCTTCCCCTCTTTGTTATATGAGAATGTGGCTTCTGCAGACTAGGAAGAGAGCCCTCCCCAGGAACTAAATCAGCCAGCACTTTGATCTTAGGTCTCCCAGGCCCCTGAACTGTGAAAAAAATAAATTCTTGCTGTTAGGGCACCCTGTGTATGATGTCTTGTCATGGCAGCCCAGGCAAACTAAGAGAGATAACTGAACTGATACAGGAATTACGTGGAGTGTGGAGAGGGATAATCTCCCCAAATTAAGTACTTTATGTAATGTTTATTTTTATTTTTTATTTTAATGAAGACTGGGGGTGGGTGGCAGATAAAGGGCAAAATAGGCAGGGCAGGGGTAAGGTGAGGTTAGGCATGCTAAAATGCTATAGCAGTCCCTGAACTAGCCAGGAGTGAGGCTCAGTTAGTACAGGGTGCACACAGGTCACTATGCATGTTCTTCACCTTTCCATCTCCTTGCAGTGGCCGGCCCCTGGTGTCAGAAACCCAGAGTGGCAAAGACACAAAGAGGCACAAGGGGTCGTCACTGCCTTGTATGATAACAAGGACTTATGAAGCTCCTAAACCCAGGGGAGTGGATCCTGGAGCAGCTCACTCATCTCTCCAACTACCAGGCAAAGCAAGTCCCAGAGCTGGAGACAGATGTGGATGAGCTCCTGAATACTGAGAGTGCCCACAGCCTGCAGCCAGAGTCAAGCAGGTGCTGGCTGGTTGTTACAAACCCACTAAGGCCTTCATCTCTGGCACAGGGACAAAGACAAAGTCAGGGTGTACAAACACTGAGCACACCCCAAAAGAGGTAAGAGTCCTTGACCCAGGAGACCCACCAGAGGTTTTACAGGACCTCATGTAATAGCAATACTGGTGGGGAGGAGGAGAGGGGACCCCAGAGCAAGGTTTGGTGTCCTAAGCAGGGTCCTCTGCCACTGGCTCAGTTGGCCTGTTCCCTGCCCTTCAGCTTTTCATTTTGGGATTTTTACTTCTATGATATACAGGATCCATATTTCTATATTGTCATAAGAAACACTAAGTCTTTTAAACAACTATTCTTAATTTTTGTTGACATAGAGGCCATCAACACTTGGGGGAAAAGTTATTATTTGTTAACTAAATTATTATGTACATAGAAAGTACATGAGAATCAACAGAAAGACTATTATAACTGATAGAGTTCAACAAGGTGATCAGACAGAAGTTACATATATAAAATCCAATAGCTTTTCCTTAAATCATGAAAAAACAATTTTCAAAAATAAAGATTCTGAAATTGCTATTTTAAAAAATGGCTAGAAGAGGATTATTGTTCTGTTCTTTTCTCCATGTTAGCAAAAAGAGATTGACTCAGTGATTCTGTGATTGGTTAATTTAAGCCTTGAATTACACACACAAGCACACATACACACAAAACACACATACATACACACACACACACAGAATAAACATTTTAGTGAATTTACTTTGCAGAGTAAGCAATTCAGAAAATGCCAGTACACTATGCATCAAAATCAAAGAGCAAAATGTGCTGCACTAGTGAAAGACTGTTAAAACACTACACTTTGAAAGTGTTAAAAAATAAACATAATATTTTATACTTCAAAAGTATTCACTGAAGACAACTTGAAAAATAAATTTAAAAGTCATCTCTAAGTTGCTTTCAGCAGCAATAATCACTATTACTATTTAGGTATATCCACTCAGCCTCTTCGCTATGAATATAACAAATACTTATGCAGTTATTGTAGTTCTTTTACAATGTGGTGTTAACAAAAATAACTATCTATCTTAGAGTATATTTCAGTATCTGCTATAACATGTTGTTCTTCTCTTTTACCAGTTCTGTCTATTTGAAAATTGATTGGGACATTAAAAATAATTTGTCTGCAAAGTTTACAAAGCTTTCTTTGGATATTTTTTCACATTATGTTCTATGAGCAAGTTTCAAAACCAAGTGCTTGTGTCTTCACATGTGTTTCCCTTTCATCAGTTATCTAATCTAGAACAAGCTACTGAAATGCTGTGTGCCTCAGTTTTTTCACTTTTCAAATGAGCAAAATGCTTTTCTCCCCATAAGGAGGATTAACCAGATGAGATAACACAAGCACTTAGAAAGATACCACTATAAAATCAATACCAATCCATTTTAGGATCATCATCACTATGAACATATTTTTTCAATTAGCAATAATTTCGCCTCAAATAAACCTCATTGGCTATGATACTGCCACTGCACAAAGCTATGAACATATTTTTTGTTATTAAATATTTTGTCTAAAATCTGATTTTAAATGCCTGCAGAGAATTCAGCTGAATGGGTACTTAACGATTCACACATTGCTGAGCATTTAGGTTCTTTCCATTTTGACCTAATACATGGACATTTCTAAGTCTCTAAGTCAGTTCCTCCCTCTAAAATGTAACAAACACTTTTTTTTTTGAGACTAGGTCTCACTATTTTTGCCCATGGAACCGCAGGCTCACGTTGCCCGGGATACCACAGACTCAAGCAATCCCCAGCCTCAGCTTCCCAGGTAGCTGGGATTACAGGAGCGTGCCACCATGCCCAGCTGTTTTTTTGGGACTAGGTCTTGCTACGTGCTCCTGGCGGGACTCAAACCGCGATCTCTGGCGCCGTCCGTGGCTTCCTAGGCGGCCGCCCATAGGCATGCGCCACCATGTCCAGCCCACAGATAAAATTTTAACAACAAACTTCCTATGATGCCATTGTCTCCTTTCTGAGATGATTTACAATGACCTTCTGATCGACCTATGTAGGGTGCTTTTCTTATGCTATGTGATAATAAATGGGAAGTCTTCTGCAATGCAGCTCTTGGGAAATGTGGAAAGAAGGAAGAAGAGCAGAGAGACATATTCAAAGGATGAGTAAAACATCTATGTCATTTATTTGATTAATAAACTTTTCCAAGTGAACTTAAGTGTGGCAACAGTTGACTAGTTATTTTTTTAGAAAATGAGATACAATCTTTAATACCTGATATTTGGCATAAGTTAAAAATTTAAAAAGTAGTACTATTAAAGTAGACATAAATCCACTTCCAAGGCAGACTGTATTTCTCTTAGAAATGCCTCTTAGAAATGAGTATGTCAGCCTCCATAAGGAACTGATCACAGAAGACAGAAAAGACCAAAGATTATTTATTTGATCCACATAAGTAAATGAAGAAGTAGTCAAGAGAACTTACTCCATTTATAGAAAACAGAGATTATCAAAGCTAAGTATTCAGGGGTCTAGTCTCAGAAACTTGCTATGAAGTCTGTTCACCTCAGTAATGTAGTTGAGCAATGAACATTAACAGTTCACATCAACTATTAAACAGATCTTATAAATGACTCTGCTTTTAAGGAGCTCTTGCACAACACTCTTCTTAGCACCAAGAAGTAAAAGGAGTAATAAGTCCTTCATGTTTTACTGTCATGAAAAGGGCTTTATATCCAAATAAATTTCCTCTTGAATGATGCCACCTGCATGTGAAGATAGCTGAACTCTCTTGATCCCAAACATAAAGAATAAAATTGCCCATAGGAAGGTATAGGGCTGGGGTGGGGGAGGAAGGAAGGAAGAAACTTGTTGGAATAAATTTCTTTAGCTGCAAAGTCTGTGCATAGTACTCAGGTACGAATACCCTTCCAGAGGAAAAAGAATTCACTGTTTATCTTGTTAGTTTTTTCTAAGACTGACAATACTCAAGCAAGATATTACATAAACTGTATTTCACAAAATATTTAGCCTAAGTAACAATATAGGTTAATTATCTGAACCCGGATATTAACTGTATCAACCTACCTAAATAAGTCTTAAAAATAAAATATCTGGAAATGTTCTGAGATGTTTTTGAAGACATATCATAAATAAATCTTAACCTTACTAATTTGGATGATTGCAAATTATAGTTATTTTTAAGAAAGTATTAAAAATTATTTCCATATAACATTTGCTAAACCTTGGCTAGATACTGGATAGTCTCACTTATATGTGGGATATAGGGAAAACAAAGAAAAGAACAAGAAATAGTTAAAACTAAGAAACTGATAACAGAACTGAAGCATACAGCAAGGGAAGGGAAGATAGAGAGAGTGAAATCAAAAGAGGGGTGAGCATGTAAGTGACCAGGATGACAGTTTACGGGTGACATGGTGGTGGGAGAAGTTTGGGGGTACATAAATGATGCAAAATATATATACATATACATATAATTAAAAATAAATTAAAAACTGTGTAGCTGTTAGAAAAATTAATCCCATTTGATATGGAAAATTTAATACAGTCAAATAATTCTATCTGTACCTATGTTAAGAATTTCTGAGGTAAAGGAAATAATGGCTTAAGAGCATGTCATGTGCTCATTACTGTTAAGACATCTAAGAGTTATGATTACCACTCTGTTTACCAGTCTAAAAAAATAATTCTTTTTTTTTTTTTTTTGAGACTAGGTCTTGCTATTTTTGCCTGTGGAACCGCAGGCTCTCGTTGCCCGGGGTACCACAGACTCAAGCAATCCCCAGCCTCAGCTTCCCAGATAGCTGGGATGACGCGCGCGCGCCACCACACCCAGCTATTTTTTTTGGAACTAGGTCTCGCTACGGGCCCCAGGCGGCACTCGAACCGTGATCCCTAGCCCCGGCTGCTTCATAGGCTGAAGCTTACAAGCACAAGCCACTGTGCCCCGCCTTAAAAAAATAATTCTTAATCTCTAAAGGGGCACTAGATTTAATCATTGTTAAGACTATTACACCTACAACAAATAGGAATGTGACAAAATAGCTATCTTATGAATAAGTTGTTCTTACAAATTGTCTTCTGATTTCCTTTACCTTGTTTGTCTTATTAGTGTCACATCTTCATAATAAAGAGTATGATTGATACAAAGAGAACTCCATTATGTGATTCACAGCACCACAGAAAGCACTGTGAGCTCCCCCTTTTTCCCCCATTCCAGGTGTAATGCTCTAGTTGGTATTTACTTTCATGAATATATTCATCATTTACTATCTGCTCATTGTGAAAATTTGAGAATAATTCTTGACTCCTCATTCCCATTAAAGTCTAAATCTTATCAAATCATTAAAATTCTGTTGATTCTGTTTCCAAGTATTTCTCCTGTCATGAATTGCATTTGTTTCATTCACATTACCACATGTATTATTTTATTGCTCATCTAAATTGATGTCAGGGTGATCTACTGCAAATAACTTATTAAAGGCCTTTTATTTATCGATACCTACCATTCCAACTTCACGTTCTCAAGGCTTTTTCTTAATATATTAATGTAAATATTAAGTCACTGTAAATTCTGGAGATAAACTGTACTTAGTACAATATTTTTATACATTGCTAAATTTACTAGTATTTTATTTAACATTTTTGTATCTACAAACTTAAGTAATATTGGCCTGCAGTTGGTATAAAATGTCAATAGGCTAGCAATCTCCACTTTTTCTAACATTAAGGATAATTTTTTGTTAGATTTCCAGCAATAGTTTTGAAATGCTTTTCTAACAATTTTCCTTTCCATTTGTATCAATGTAAAGATGTACTTACCAAAGAGAATTATTGGTAAGTACAATATTACCACAGACAGAAGGAGAAAGAATAGATATTTTAACTAATTTGCAGTTTTATCCAAAATAAAGAATATAATTTTTGTTACTTATGTTAGTTTCAAAAAGAACTCCAGAATACAAGGACTTTGGTTTACCAGCACTGATAAAATTTTTTCTTTGATTTCCTCATAGACAGGATATACAAATACATATATGAAAACATTTTTTTGGAAAAGGATAATTTTTGATTATAGATATTCATATATTTAATTTTAGTAATCACATTTTATTTTTTAAACATTTATAAAATTTTCTCTAAGAGTATTATATATCACCATTTACACACTAAGTTCACAGGATATCCGTTCTTTCAACATAATCTGTATTTCTAACCAAGATTCTAATGTTTTTCCTCTTGTAAAAAGCCAAGGGAATGCACACCAAAATGCTTTTTTGCCTCTCTGTAACAGCCTAGGATCTTTTGTCTTATGATGACCATTCCTTGACATTCATTCACCATATATATATTATTTTTAATTGATTTCACACATACATATTTTTCACATGGTTGTTACCCACCACCATCATGGTTTTCCCACCACCAGGTCACCTGTGAACCATCTTCTTGATCTCTTGTGTTCCTCCATTGCTTTATGCTTTAGTTCTGCTATTAGTTTGTTAGTTTGAACTTCTTTTTGGTCCTATTGTTCATTCCTTAGATTTCAGAATGAACTTGTTTCTTTAACATAGAGACACATGATATAGCTGGAAAGATTCCAAACATAGTTAGTTGATATCACTGATCTGGCTGTTTCTTCTCAGTTGCCAGAAAAAAAAAAAAAAACACATTTTAATTGTTAATCCTGATTATCACATATATCTAATACTTTGCCCTGTATTCACGTAGACTTTAACTTTGAACTCTGGAGGACAGCAGCCTATGCTTTCATCAAACAAGTATTAGCACAAGGATAAAGACATACTTGGCATTTTTTAATTAAAAGGCATTTTTTACAGGAATTTCAATTATGTTTCTTATTTTTCAGAGTTATTCTGTTTTTTTTTTTTTTTTTTGAGAATCATGGTATGTAACTGCTGTACACTGGTGTGGAAAAGTGAGAGTAAGATCTAGAAATCCATTCCTAAAATTAGGTTATAAACCTAAGTTCCAGGAATGAGATATCTTAGAGGTCAACTTACTAATACTGACCCAAACCAGTATCCGGAAATGAGACTGTTCAAAAGTAAAATGTAACTGAAACTAAAACTAGTTTTAATTCCATAAGGATCATTTCTGAAAGCTGTATATGCCCTTAAAGTGGACAAAAGTCCTGCAGTTTGCAAAGCAACTAGAATGTTTAAGGGGATATTAGCTGGATCCAATGAGATTCACTTTCATATCTAAAGAAAGAAGAAAGAGTAGGCTGGTGTTTTCTGATATTCTAGAAATCAGCAAATAAAGACCATGATCTGGGAACATTCACCAAAGAGCGGTCTCTGATTTAGACTATTTAGGTGGCTAAGTAACAGTTAACAGTTTCTAGATATAGGAGGCCATGAAAATGAAAAGTGACACTGAATTTCTTCACATGTAATGGAAAAGGCAGATGCTGGCTTTGCATCTTAACTGGTATTAAATACATTTTCTCAAGGATGGTGGCAACTGTAGGCATAGATTACAAGGCATCCCAACCCAAAAATTTAGTGTGACAAAGTGAAAAATCTTAGTATTCTCCCTCCAAATAAAAGACCCTTTTCCTTAGTAAATATAAGAATTAACTTTAAATTATGTAACATTTATTAAATTAATTTTGGTCTCCTGTCCTAGCCTGTTCTAGGAATAGCTAAGCAGGCAGAGGAGTGATGTTCACAAACTCTGAAAACTGTAAATGCACATGCAAGCACACACACACACATACACACACACATACACACCCACACGGGGGGAAAATGTACTTTAGATAGCAAGAATAAAAATACTTGGAGTTGTGGAGGAATTTTATCTTTACTTTTTTACAAAATCATGATCCATGTGTGGGAAAGGAAAGAATGGAACTGACTCAAAATATAAGCTAACTATAAATTGTACACTTATGTGCACGTACACTGAAGTATCTTTAAATAAACCCTAGGGATATGAGAACATTCAGAGTCTTACTGGAAAACATTCAGACTGAAAGGAACTAACGAAAGACCAAACTCTGCAATACCACCTTTTCTTCCTGTTCTGTGAGAATTAATTATGTAAGGATTTATCTGCTACATATGTGCTTGCACAAACTTTTTTATGTGATCGAATTATTAGAACTGGCATACAAGGACCAGCATATTCTTGGTGTAGTCTCTATTCTCAAAAACATTTATTTTTCATAAAATTGAGTGAAAATAGCTTTTAGTATTTTGTGTGTGTACATGGGGGGGGGATAGAGAAGAAAACCATTGTTTATTGAAACCAGAAAACAAGGCTGGGCCTTTCTTTAAAAAAAAAGCTTAAATGACCTAATCTATTTATGGTTGTTGAACTTTTTCACTTATCTTTTGATAAATCCAAGTATCTGAAAAACTGATTTCTAGAAATAAATGAAACATCAGTCACAGAGTCAAACAAGGGATGGACATCCTTTAAAGATCATTTAGAAGGAATTACAGACTAAATTAATGATACTAGATAGCAAGACAACTGCTTCTAGAGGTGTCATTTTCTAAAAGACATAATATGTGACTGGGGCTTGAGGGGCTAGGATAGTGACAGACATTCTGACTTAAAAAAAAAAATCAGGCTACTGGTCAATTAGTTGTCTAAATTCAAACATATTTTGCTTTCCTAAAGAGAAAATAGTTTTGCCTAAGTTTTCCTTCAAAAATTAATGTGTGCTTTACCTTCTGTTTCCATAAGATAAAGTCAACATATTTTTCCTTATCTTCTAGTAAGTATAAAAGAGCACATAAAAACTGCATTTAAATGCTATATACACGCGTAAAAACACACATGGTAGAGAGAAGACAACAGACTGGTTAGGGACATTGGGAATCAATACAAAGGCACAAATGGTACATTCTCTGGATTTTTTTGTTTGACTCAGATAGCCAAGAGTTACTACTGCAAAGTATAGCTACATGTAACAAAAACCTGAATCCTCTAAGCAAAGAAGTCTGTGAAGGAAAGGGGCTCTCTAGCAAGGCAGAACTGTTAAGTCATTAATCATACAACTCTACAGACCACAGAAAAAACTGTGGTCTCATTGCCACCCATCGCAGCCCAGGCAGGTGGTGAGTGGAGACTGCTACCCCTACTGGGTTGTGATGAAGTGCCTCAACCTCCCTTGCATTTAGTGGAAGGTGTCTGAGAAAGTCAAGGAGGGGGGCAGCGTTTCATGCCCTGTGGACAGTAACAAAGCTTTTCCTTCATAGTTCAGTGGAGACAGGGGTAGCATGGAGGAATGAGTCCTAGAATTCCAGTTCCATCAGTAGTAACCAGGTGCTCCTCTCTTGGGAAAGTCAGAGGCCGAGTGGAGAAGCCAGGACTTCTACTATTACACAGCAGTAACAAGACCACCTTTCTCTCTCTACCCCCACATTGTGTAGTCCTATCTCCACTGACAAGGATGTGTCAGTGGAGATATAAACTTATACCTCAGACCAGTAGTAACAAGGTTTCCAACTCGGGGTATCAATAGGGGCCAAGTGGGGAACCTGGAATACTACTCCCACTGTGCAGTAATGAAGCAGCATCTCCATCTTCTCCTGCTATAGAGTACCAAAGAAAACCAGCAAAACAGAAAGTTTAAATAAGATCTAGAGGCACTAACACAATGCAAAAAATATCCAGCTAATAGTATGACATTACTTATACCAAAAGCCAGGAAGATCTCAAATTTAAGGAAGGAGGGAAGGAAGGGAGGGAAGGAAGGAGGGAAAGGAAGGGAGGGAGGAGGGAGGAGAGAGGGAGGGAGGGAGGGAAGGAAGAAAGGGAGGGAGGGACGGAGAGAGGGAGGGAGAAAAGGAGGAGGGAGGGAGGGAAGGAAGCAAGGAAGGAAGGAAGGGAGGGAGGAAGGAAGGAAATTTTATGTATAATGGCACAGCAGGGACCAGAACACTTTTCTTGCCAAGATGGTTGAGGAGTTAGGCAGCATCTTAGCTATCATAATTGGATTGCTGGAGAGTTAGAAAAAGTCAGAAGTTGCTCTAGAAGACATGTCCTAAGAGTTGCTTCCTCCATTAAGTGCACCCTCAAGGTCTCTTTCATCTTTCCTCTCCTTCCCACTTATTTCTGGGACCTCTGGGGTGAATCAAAGTATGTGTGTGTAGGTATATGTGCTAACACAAAACTTTCAGAACATATGAAATTATCCAAGTTCTATTCTCTGTAGCAATTTGGCTATGGTAAATGCACACCTGGGTTCACCCCAAAACACTGGTTTAACCAGGTTTATTTGATGATAAGCAGCCCATCCCTTTTCTAGATCTGACTTGACTAACTGGGCATGTGCAGGTAGGTTTTCTTCACTTCTTTCCTGTTTATGGGTTAGGGAAACTTCCTTCTGTGCTCCCAAACACATTTTATGAGGTCAACATTACTCTAACAACAAAAACTGGACAAAAATATCACACAGAGACCAATATTCCTAACTAACACAAATGAAAAAAGTTCTCAACCTAATCTTGTCAAACTGATTTCAATTTCACTTGTCATGATCAAGCGCAATTTATTCCTGGGATGCAATAATGGTTCAACACATGCCAATCAATCAGTATAATTCACCATATTAACAGAAGCCAGGCCATATGATATCAAATAAGGAGTATCTGACAACATTCAGTGCATATTAATGAAAAAAATTTTTAGTACAGTAAGGATAGAATCAACATGATAAGGTCTACATTTGATAAACACACAGAAAGTAGCACAAGCACTAATTATGAGAAACTCAAAGCTTTTACTTTAAAATCAGGTACAAAACAAAATGTCCACTACTACTGCTCAATGTAGGACCGTAGCCAGAGCAATTAGGTAAGAGAAAGATCTAAAAGGTATCCAAATTGGAAAAGAAGTGAAACTATCACTATTTACAGATGACATGACAATATACATACAAAACCCTAAAGACTCCTCTAAAAAAAAAAACACCCAACAATCAATATTCTTAAATGCAAATAATGAAGAAAAGGAACAAAAAACCTAACCATTTACAGTAGAATCAAAAAATATTAAATACTGAGCTCTTTCTGCCCCTGTATCTCTACAAGTGTATTCTCCTTTCCTTGTCCTATTATACTTGTCCTTTGAAGATGCCCCCCCACCAAAAAAAAGTTTTAACTACTTAAAAATAAGTCTATCAAAGGAGGTGAAATACCTGTTCAATGAAAAATCTAAGACCAACTGCTGAAAGAAAAAGAAGACACAATGTAATAGAAAGCAGTCCAGGCTGGGTATGGTGATGTATGCCTGTAAGCAGCAGCCTAGGAAATCATGGCCAGGGTCAGGGATCACGGTTCGAGTCCCAACAGGGGCGCATAGTGAGACCTAGTTCCAAAAAAATAGCTGGGCGTGGTGGAATGCGCCTGTAATCCCAGCTACCTGGGAAGCTGAGACTGGGGATTGCTTAAGTCTGTGGTACCCCGGGCAATGTGAGCCTGTGGTTCCATGGGTAAAAACTGCAAGACCTAGTCTCAAAAAAAAGAGAGGAGAGAGAGGAGAGAGAGAGGGAGAGAGAGAGGAGAGAGGAAAGACAGACAGACAGACAGACAGACAGACAGAGAGAGAGAGAGAGAAAGAAAGAAAGGAAAGAAAGAAAGAAAGAAAGAAAGAAAGAAAGAAAGAAAGAAAGAAAGAAAGAAAGAAAGAAAGAAAGAAAGAAAGAAAGAAAGAAAGAAAGAAAGAAAGAAAGAAAGAAAGAAAGAAAGGCAGTCCATGCTCCTGGCTTGGAAGAATTAACATAGTTAAAATGTTCACCTAACCCAAGCAACACATGGATTCAATACATTCCCATCAAGGCTTCAAAGGAATTCTTCAAAGAAATACATCAAACATTACTGAAATTTATATAGAACCACAAAAGACTCAAAACAGTCAAAGTAATCTTGACAAAAAAAGAGGAGGAATGAAGATGTCACACTCCACACTACAAACTATATTGCAAGGTTATAGTAATCAAAATAGTATTGAATAAAGATAGACACACAGATCAAGGAATAGCATTGCAGCCCAGAAATAAATCCATGTTTATAATGACAGTTAATTTATAAGAAAAGAGCCAGGAGTGCACAGTGGAAAAAAGAAGTCCTTTCAACAAATGGTGCTGGGCATAACAGAAAAATGAAACTAGACCGCTCATACCATACATGAAATTTAACTCAAAATATATTAAAAACTTAGATTCAAGACCCCAAACCATGAAATACATAGAAGAAAACACTGAAAAGACACTACGTGACAGTGGTTTCAGGAATATTTTTTACTCTAATGACAAGGAAAATAAAAGCAAGAATTTTTAACAAATGGATTACATGAAACTTAAAAGCTTGTGAATAATGAAAGAAACTATCATTAAAATGACATCCCACTGAGTGGGAGAAAATATTTGCACATCATATATCTACGAGGAGACAATAGCTACACAGAACTCATATATTACAACAAAAAGATAGCAAAGAACCCAATTTTTAAAAAATTGGAGAAGAGTTAATAGACATGACTTCTAAGAAGACATACACAGCTGGGCGTGGTGGCACATGCCTATATAATCCAAGTGTGGGACCTAAGAGGCTTGGGATTGCTTGAGTTCGCAGGTTTGAGACTACCCTGGCCAACATAGTAAGACTGGTTCGCGAAAAAGCAGCCGGGTGCAGTAGCGGGTGTCTGTAATCCCAGCTACCTGGGAGACTGAGGCTGGGGATTGCTTGAGTCTTCGGGATCAGGACTACCAGGGCACCATAGTGAGACCTAGTCTCAAAAAAAAAAAAAAAAAAAAAAAAAAAAAAAGACATACACAAGGAGAAAAAGGTAAACACTGGCTAGTCCATACTCTATGAAAAATAGTATGGAGGTTCCTCAACAAAGATCTACCACATGATCACGGAATTGTATTTTGAGGTATCTATATGGCAAATGCAAAATGGCAAATGCAAAAACTAACTTGAGAGGCACTTCTATGTTTACAGGGAACTAGTTACAATAGCAAAGTTATGATTTATGGAAACAAACTCAGTGTCCAATAACAGAGGACTGGGTTAAGAAGACGTGGTATATATACATGAACAAATACTATTCAGCTATCTTATAAAAAGATGAACTGCCATATGTGACAACATGGATGGAATTAGAGGGGATTATGTTAAGTAAAATAAGTTTGAAGAAGACAAATACCAGATTATTTCAGTGATATGGGGAATACAGGAAAACAATACAGAAGAACAGACAAAACTAAGCCAAAACAAACCCTAGAAACATGACTTCAGAATTGAAGCTGCTAGAGGGGAAAAAGGCGATGGATGGGAAGAAAGGAGAAAAGGGCCCAGTGGTCTATGGTAACGAACTATTAGGTGCTTTGGTGACAAACATCAGAGGAGATGTGAACCTATCCCCATATAGCATAATTTAGATAAACAATAATAAATATTAATTTTTATCTTCTCAGTAATTAAGCTTTACTTTTATCATTCTGAAAAACTTCTTTTAAAAGTTATTGATATATTAACCAATATTAATGAATAATTGGTATTTATTTTTTTATTTTATTTTATTTTTTTGAGACTACATCTCGCTATTTTTGCCTGGAGAACTGCAGACTCACATTGCCCGGGGTACCACAGACTCAAGCAATCCCCAGCCTCAGCTTCCCAGGTAGCAGGGATTACAGGTCCGCACCACCACGCCCAGCTATTTTTTGGAACTAGGTCTTGCTATGTTGCTCTGGTGGGTCTCCAACCCGCAGACTCAAGCGATTCCCAGTCCCAGCTGCTCTCCGTATAATTGGTGCTTATTGTATAACTGATTTTAAGTAATCTAAAATTGATGTCACTGTGGATTACACTGTCTAAAAAATATGTAGGAATTTATTAGTTAAGGGTCAGTTCTAATTATATTTAGATAGACTTAACACTAAAGTCTGTTGCTTTCTGCAAACTAATTACTAATCATACAGAATTTTTTTTGCTATGACTAGAAGAAAAGTTTCCTAAAATAAATAACATTTTAAATTGAACCTCTTAATGGTATCCAAAAGTATAATTTACTACTCAAATATAATCAAAGAATAGTTCATAAAGTAAATGTGGTACTTGAAGTGCATAAGCAAACCTACCCAAAGTAAAAAAAAAAAGTATTACATATTTTTGCTAAGGGATTGAATGTAGAAAGATTGAAAACTTTAGCAGCTTTAAGGGAAATAGAGAAAACAACCTGAAATTGATAGGATTTAGATGAAATTGCTTTCTTTAAGAACTTTTAAGCTTATATTTTTTCACCTCTTAAGAAAATTAGTGTACCATTTATGCCTCCTATCCTTCTTGTTTCCAGTAATACACTTTCAATTTATAACAGCAAAACAGCAAAATGGCTATGGAATACATGTTGCAATTACCTGTGCTACATTGTACCATAAATGCTTATAGCATTGCCAAGACAAAATATGGACAGAAGATCCTGAAAGTCTTGAAACCTCATACAAAACTTCTAGCAGTTCAGAGGCAATAAAGTCAATTTTGAAATAAGTTGACAAAAGGTTGTATAAGGGGCGTATGAGTTGAGTTAGATTACATAAGAATGAAAAGAATGGCATGTGTCAATATTTTAATCTGTCTCAGAAAACAGTAAAAGGTAAATGTAACTTGTCTATACTCTCCTTGAATATGCTAATCCATTTTTATGGTGTTAATTCTCACTTCCTTTTTTATGACCCCAAAATAAGTTTTCCAGTTTTCACTTTTACTGAAGCATTATTCGCTAATTGCCTTCTTGAATCTTCACCTCAGTTTCAACTCTTTTAAAAAGGGCAGATCATCTCCTCCTTATATTGATCTTCCTTCTAAATTAGTCATCTCAATCAGTGTGACAACTTCCACTTACTTAAAAATTTGATTCTGGTCAATGGCTGTGGGAGCAAGTGATCTGGATGTCCAATTATAGAAGAAAAGGCACTCAAACTTTAAGATTTTTCTTCCACTGCTACTATAAGCCTAGCCTGTACATATAAACTATACACTAACTCTTTAGCTCAACTGTCATATATATATATACACACACACATACATACACATTTATGTATGTACACAACATATTTGAAATTTTTAATATTTTTTCATTTTATATTGTGATAAAATACATTTTTAAGTGTATAGCTGAATGCTACCAACTATATCCACACTGCTGTGCAATCATCACCACCATTTAGTCCCATAACTTTCATTTGGTGAGACTGAAATTCTATACCCATTAAACAATAACAGTCCAATTTCCTATTCCCCAACCCCTGGCAACCACCAGTCTACCTTCTGTCTTTATTACTTATCATTATCCTAAGCACCTCATGGAATTGGAATGACAACACCTGTCTTTTGGTGACACTTTATTTCCTCTCTTTTAAAAACTGCACAGTGTTCCATTTTATGCCTGTACCATACCTTGCTTATCCATTTATCTTTTGAGGCATATGGGTTGTTTCATGTTTTAGCTACTGGGAATAATGTTACTATGAACATAAATAAGTATCTGCTTGAGTCCTTGCTGATTAGGTATGTACTCAGAAGTGGAATTGCTGAAATATGATAATTTGATTTGAAGTTTAATTTTATAAATCACCATACTTCTTTCCACAATGGCTTTATCACGACACATGCCCAACAACAGTGTACAAAGGTTCCAATTTCTTTATATCCTTGCCAACACCCGTTTTCTGTTTTTGCTGTTGATAGCAGCCACTCTTAATGGGTGTGAAGTAGTATTCCATTCTAGTTTTGGTTAGTATTTGACTAATGATGTTGAGCACCTTTTCTGTGTATCTTCTTCGAAGAAAAGTACATTTGCCCTTTTTTGAATTGAGTTATTTTTGCTGAGTTTTAGGCATTCTCTATACATTCTAGGTATTAATCTCTTACCAGATAAATGATTCGTAAATATCTGCTTCCATTCTGTGGATTTTCTTTATAGTCTGTGGATATGGTCTTTACTACACAATATTTAAAAAATTTCATGAAGTTCAATATGACTATTTTTCTTTTGTTAACCATGTCTTTGGTGTCATATTTAAGACATATCACTGCCAATGTTGTGAAGTTTTTGTTCTGATTCTATGCAGGGCTTTATTGTTTTAGGTCTTAACTTTGGTTCTTGATCCACTTTGAGTTAATTTTTGTATAACAGATGTTAGATTCCAACTTTGTTCTTTTGTATGTGGGTATATAATTTTCCCAGAGTCTTTCGTTAAAAAGACTGCCTTTTCTCTGTTAAATGGTCCTGCTACTCTAGTAAAAAAAAAAATTGACCATATACGCAAAGGTTTATTTCTGGACTCTCTTCTAGTTTTTTTGTCTATATGTCTGATCTTATGCCAAAAGCAAACCTTTTTTTTTTTTTTTTTTTCTGTTTTGTTTTGTTTTGGAGACTAGATCTCGCTATTTTTGCCCATGGAACCACAGGCTCATGTTGCCCGGGATACCACAGACTCAAGCAACCCCCAGCCTCAGCTTCCCATGTAGCTGGAATTACAGGCACGCGCCACCACGCCCAGCTATTTTTTTTTAGGACTAGGTCTCGCTACGTGCCCCACGCGGAACTTGAACCAAGATCCCTAACCCAGGCAGTGGCTTCCTAGGCTGCCACCTACAGGCATGCGCTACCATGTCCGGCCTCAAAAGCACAGTTTTAATGACCATAGTTTTGTAATGGGTTTTAATGTCATGGGTTTTAATATCATGAAGTGTAACTTCTCAAGTTTTGTTCTTTCCCTTCAGGACTGTTTTGGTTATTTTGTGTTTCTTAGGAGTCTATATGAAATTTAGGGTTAGGTTTTTCTATTTTACAAAAATCACTGAAATTTATATAGGGATTGCACTGAATCTTTACATCACTTTGGTTACTACTCTTGTTTTAACAACATTAAGTCTTCAAATCCAAGATAATGTGTTTCCATTCCTGTGGTCTGTAGTATCTTTCAGTATTGTTTGTAGTTTTCATTCTACTGGTCTTTCACCACTTTTGTTAATTTCAAGGTTCTTTGTGTTTGTTTTGTCTGTGTGTGAGGGTGGAGCTTGGGGGGGTAGAGGGGTGGGGAATAATATCATAATGAAATTATTTTTGCAATTCCCTTTTCAGGTTCTTCATTGTTCATGCAGAGAAATGCAACTAATTGCTTCATTAAAAAAATTACATATAAATTTCACATCATTGTAATAATTGTTATATGTTGACTTGGTATCACCCTACTTGACTGAAAGTATTTATCAATTAATGTAGTCTTCTTAGAATTTTTAGGATTTTCTATCTATATAAGATCATATCACCTGTAAAGAGAATTTCACTTCTTCCTTCCCAATTTGAATGAGCTTTACTGCTTTTTCTTGCTAAACTGCTCTGACTAGAACTTCCAGTAGCATGTTAAATAGCAATAGGGAATACAGGTGCCCTTATCTTCTTCTTGCTCTTAGAAGAAAGCTTTGTTTTAATCTTTCACCAAGGTATGTTCGTTCGCTCTATGTTTTTCACACATGTTTTTCAATATGTAGATTCAATATGTAGAGTTCTTACTACCATTTTGTTGAGTATTATTATGAAAGGGTATTGAATTTTGTCAAATACTTCTGCCTCAGTGAGATGATCATGTGGCTTTTTTTTCTTCTGCTAATGTGGCATATTACATTGATCAATTTTTGTATGTTAAGTAAAATTTGTATTCTGGGAATAAGTCCAACTTGGACATGATACAAATCCTTTTAATATGCTGATGAGTTCTGTATACTAGTTTTTTTAAAAAAATTTTTTTATATTAATTTCATAAGGGAAATCAGTTTGTAGTTTTTTTTTCTTGAGGTTTTTGGTTTTAATATTTAGGAAACATTGGTCTCACAGTATAAGTTAGTAGGTATTGTATTCTCTTTAAATTTCTGGATAAGTTTGAAAAGTATAACCATTAGTTTTTTTAAATGTTTGGAAAAATTAAAGCCATTAGGTCTTTACTGAAAGATTTTTGATGACTGAATCAATCAATGTCCTTACTATTTTTAAGTCTACTCATATTTCTATTTCTTAATGATTTAGTCTCAGTACGTTTTGTTATTTTAAATAATTTGTCCATTTCATCTAGGTCATCCTAATTAAAAAATAAAAGTTAAATAAAAAATTACAATTATTCATAGTACTCTCTTAAAATCTTTATTCTTGTGGAACTGGTAGTAATGTTCCCAATTTCATTTTAGGAATTTGTGTCATCTTTTTTATCTTAATGCATTTAGCTAAAGATTTGTCAGGTTTATTGATTTTTTTTAAAAGAATAAACTTTTGTATTATTTTTCTCTACTCCCTCTCAACCCCCCATCTTACTTGTTTCTGCTGCAACTTTTCCTTTCTTCTGTTGCTATTTAAGTTGTTATTCTTTTTTCACTTGGTTAAGTTATAAAGTTGGGTTGTTGATTTGAGCTCTCTCTTGTTTCTTTAATATAAGCATATAAAACCACAAGTAGTACTCTCACTGCTTTCTATAAGTTTTGGTATATTGTGTTTTCATTTTTATTAATCTCTTAAGTACATCCAAATTTTCCTGTGATTGCCTATTTGATATTGTTTGCTTAAATGTGCACTGTTTAATTTCCATAGTTAAGCCTTCTACAAGCTGTGGAGTGCCAAAATAATTATATCAAATAGATTCTGTCAGTGTAGCTGTTATCTACATAGTTAGACAAATTTTTTGTACTTCTTACTCTGCCATTTTCCAGAATTCTCATGATTCTGCCCTGTATTCTTATCCTTATAATTTCATGTATGGAGAGTTGGAAAAGATTTGTAGCCACTTGCTTTTAACTTTACTACCATATTCTCACTGCACGCCCCTATACTTTTCCCCACTAATCACCACAGAGATGTACTTAAAAGGAAACTATAAACATCTTTGAGACAAAAAAGCCTTTCCAGAGCCTGGCAATACCTACAGGTTCAAATCTGAACTATTATCAGCATTATGAATACAGGTCTCCTCATGGTATAGTCCTTTTCAAACTCTAGAGTTTTATATCTTAAATCATGTCATGAGTAGTATATAGTTAGTAACAATGATCCCTTCATAAGATTTTGATTTCATGATGCTTCATACTTCAGCAATTCTACTCATATTAATTTCTGCCTTAGAAAGTGCCTTTGATAGTTTTATCATAAGATTACCTCTTATTAGTGTTTTATAATTCTCTTTTCTCAGGAAATATTAAATGGCCTCTTCTGTTGCCAGACTGAATTAAGAATGTCTTTTTTGCATATATTTATAAACAAATGCTAATCATAACAAATAATTTGTTTCTCTTCCAAACAATGAGGAAACACATTCAAGGAGAACAAACTGTCCCATTCATCTTTGTACTATTATACTTAGAAAAATGCCCAATAAAACATAAAATAGTATACTGAATTTCTACTCCACTTTCCAGAGTAAAAGAGAGGTAGTGCAAAATTCAGGTTATAGTGTTTAAAAAGTATATTCTTCTAACTACTTTTAATTGTGTATCACAGAATTCTTAAATGTGGATGAGTGGAAATGCTGGATTCTTTGAAGAATTTGGGAAGTTGAAACATCTACACCCCTGTAGCTGCCATAACAAGTTACCATAAACTTGGTGGCTTAAAACAACGGAAATCTATTCTCTCACAGTTCTGGAGGAAAGAAGTCTAAAAGCTAGATGTTGGCAGAACCATCCTCCTAGTCGATGGCCCTACGGGAAAAATCCTACCTTGCCTCTTTCAGTTTCTGGAGGCTGTTGATATTCCTTGACTCATGGCCTTATCCTTCCAGTTTACATTTGTCTTCACATTGTTTTCTCTGTGTCTTGACTTCAGTATCCTATAAGAACTTGTCTTTAGATAGATGTGGGGTCTATAAGGAACATCCAGTATGAAGGCATCTTTAATTCCATTTACAAATAAGGTGACATTTATAGATTCTAGGGATTTGGAGTGGTTCTATAGCACCATTCAAGTCTTCTTTTTTTTAAGAGACCAGGTCTTGCTATGTTGCCCAGGGTTATCTCAAACTCATGCACTCAAGTGATTCCTAGCCTCAGCCGCCCAATGGCTTGGATTATAGGTGTATACCACCATGACCGGCTCATTCAACTAATTTTAATATGCTCTCTAGTCCTGTCAAATTCATATCCTTCTCACATACAAAATACATTCATTTTATCTCAACATCCCTAGAAGTCTTAAATTGATTACAGAACCAACTCAAAATCTAAACTTTCATCTAAGTACTATGAGCTCAAAAATTCTCAAATTTTATCTGGGCATGATCCATACCGGGGACAAAATTCTTTTTCACCTTTGGAAGTATAAAGCTAGAAAACAACTTATGAGCTTCTAAAATACAATGGTGGGACAACCTATAGACAGGATAGACATTCTCATATCCAAAAAAAAAATAGATGGGAAGAGATAAAAAAGTCATCAGTCCCAAGCAAGTCTGAAATTCAGAACAAATTCCTTTAGGTTTCCTGCCTGGGAATAATTTTCTGTAGTTAAAGAACTTGCCCTCTGGGCATCTGGTGGCTCCACAGACCCCATCTCTGAAACCTTAAATTTAAAGTCTTGATTTTAAGGTAAAAGAAAACCAATACTATTAGAATTCAGGAGCGTAATTACTCTTACAGAAATGGGCAGGGGATAGTGTCTGAAAGGGAGCATGAGGGCAAGCTTTTGGGTGCTGGCATGATTTGCTTCTTGGATGTTGATGCTGGCTATGATTGAATATGTTTCCTGTGCAAATTCACGACAAACACACCTATGACACATGCACTTTTCTGTGTTTACAAGATGCTTTAACAATAGAGAAAATAATCTCTGAATAAGAAGAGCCATTTCTTCCAATTATAGGTCACATTTTCCTAGAAAAGCAATATTATGGTAATGAAAAGAAATAGTTAATGGCTGCTTTTACCAGCTGACACCCATTTTTGACTCAGATTATTAAAAGACACAACTGGACTATCTTTCCTTTTATATATTAACAGAAATAGTTATTTCAGAGCACAACCATAAAAACAACTTCAAGTCAGTAGCTAGCAACATTAGCTATGATAGAAAAGGATAATCTAGGATTAAAACTACTGCTATCACCATTGCCTCGATGTCTAAATACAAACAAAATTCAAGCTAGTAATCAGCCATATTAGAAGCAGCCTTGAAAACTGGTTTCCTGAAGCACACAGTTCTGCCTAGTTATTTTTTCTAAATAGTAAGGTAGATATGAAGGTGAATGTAGTGAAAACTGCTACAAAAGGTAACTTGATTTTAAAATCTCCTATTTAGTAAAGATTGAAATTAAGATATACTGAACATAACAGATTAGAGGGATATAATACAATCATGTCTTGGAATCAGGTCAATGACCGCAAGTCAATGAAGAATTCACTACTTCCTAAGGTGTGTTAATGTGAGTCTTAGCAGACTGGTGTTGGTTTCAAGTCTGCAATTAGGGTATAATTACGAAAATATATCTATACAAACAGTAAGATCTACTACTCATTCTCTTTGTATATTTCTGATGAAATAGCTAGTTAATAGCATTTTCAAGATTGTTTTCAGAGATTCTTTTAGAGTTGATTATTAATAGCTTGAAAGCTTACACAAGCCAAGAAAAACATTATATCCAATTTAGAATGCCCTATTCAGGAACAAGATTAGGAATACTGGAAGAATTCTCTATGCTGAAAACAACTACCACAAATACTGTTCTGGCACTAAAACTCTATGATTTATTTAATTAAATCCTATAATTTATAAAATATTTCAAGGGAAAATAAAAACTGAAGTATAATAGATATTCATTGACATAACTGTTTTCTACAATTATTTTCTATGCTGTTTCAATCTTTTATCTTTAAGAGCTACGCTTGAGAATAAAGATTCTTATAATTAAAAAACTGTGTTGCCTGAAAGCTATATTAATGCTGTGTACTTGTGTACTATTTAGTGGGAGTGGGGTCAGATGTCTATCTATCTATCTATCTATCTATCTATCTATCTATCTATCTATCTGTCTGTCTGTCTGTCTGTCTGTCTGTCTGTCTGTCTGTCTGTCTGTCTGTCTGTCTGTCTGTCTGTCTGTCTGTCTGTCTGTGTCTGTCTATCATATTTTAATGAGAATTACTTATAATAAAATAGGGTTACTAACACATACATTTTCAAATGTGGATGCTTAAATATCAGCCTATCTGATTTCAGGTACTCTTTCAGTTCTAAATCAAAACTTTCTGACCTACAAGCTGTTCATTAATCTAGTGAATAATTTGTAAGAAACCGTTGAAACTGAGAGGCACCTTTTGATATAAGATAGGAAGAGTTTGTGGTTTGCCAAAATTCTGAATTTTTTAAAGCTGAACTACTTTTAAGGGTAATTTATATATTTTCATTGTAATTTAAGATAAAAGTTGATTAAAATACTATGCATTATAAAAGGATCATAGGGTCATTAATAACATGGCTGAAAGCTCTCCAATCAAAAGCATATATCGATGGCAACACATGTTGGTATAGGGATTAGCAGTGTCAGCACTGGAGTGATAGGGATTTGTTCTGAATCCTAGCTCAGTCACTTATTAGCTATGTGACTCAATTACTTAGTGTCTCTCTCACAGCCTGTCCTTTGAAAAATGAAGATAACTCTACTTCACAGGTTTGTTGTGAAGATGAAATGAGTTGATGCATGCAAAATAAGGCTTGGCTCAATAAATGTTAGTTATTGTCATCTGTGAGACCACTAATGGTATGAATACTGCTTTCTAGAGTCATGAAGCAGCAGAAATGATTTAATTTGATCATGCAAATTACAGCTTCTGATTACAGTACTATTTATTATAAGGGCAGTCCCAAAACAGCTACTGTAGTTTATATACTATCACTTATTCTTAAATGCAAATATCATTTAATTACATATTTACTTTCAATAAATATCAGTGAAACCGAAAAAAGTAGCAGGAATAGATTCTACGGAATATATTAGTCTGACCAAGTCCCACCAAGCCAGAGGGGGGAGGGAAGGGTAATCACCTCAAACCAATCTTTCTAGTTTTACTTATGCCTAATGAGATCCTCAGAGCAAGGTCAATGAGCACAGGAAACAAGGCTATAAATCAGGCCACCAGAGACAGCTATAGAAGTAGCAGCAGAACTAGGAGTCACATCAGACCTCTGCAGATTTATTTGCATTGAGACAATTCAAGAAGAATCAGGAAACTCAGAAGATTTATAAATTCCCTATGGCAATATAAAAGGCAGCAGTCTGACAATAGGAAGGGCAAGTTAGAGTTGATGCTAGGAAAGAAGGGAAGAAAGAGACTTATCAATTTTTTTTTTTGGTATGTGAAGACTTTTCCTACATCTGGAATTGAAGACAAAAAGACATAACAGATGAATGAAGGGAGACTGGGAGGAATCCAGATTTCCCCATGTCTCCCAGCCTCTGGACTACAGTTGATTCCCACAAGCAGAATTCATAACACTATGCTCTGTTTCTTTGTAGGATACAAAAATGGTTTAAAGAAGATAGTGATGAGGATTGTTTTTCAACTACTTTACTCATTACTTTAATAAAATAAGCAAATTTTTATAGACATGTAAAAATTCCTCACATATTGCTTCATAATTATGTTTCTCTTAAATTTATTTCTAGGTTAGAAATAATAGGAAAATATTTATATAAAAATCTGGATTCTCTGGGGGAAAATAAATGCATAAATAACAAGGCATTCAAATCTTGCATGGTGACAAGCTGGAATTAAAAGTGGCTGCCTCTTTAGACATAGCATGGTGACGCCTACTTCATCACAATTCTCTCTCCGTTGGACACTCCTTTCATTTGATATTTGCATAGCACATAAGCCTAGGATTAGGTACTATCAGGCATTTAAACAGTACTTTGCAAATTATGAAGTGGGTATATTAGTGGAGGGAGCTAACACTGCTCAACATTAGACACTTGGTCATTAACATAACTGAACTAGAACTTAGGTCTCCTGGTACTGAGTTTAGTGTTTTTTCTATGTTACCATATTCCTTGATGCAAATGAAAAAATAAAATAGCAATGGTTACAGATGAGAATTCCTATAATTAAAGGAATGGCCACACCAAATGAGATTAATCTGCCTTTTTTTTTTTTTTAGTATATGTGTTGCCTAAGCGAGCACGAGACTAATCTGCTTTAGAATAAAGTAGTACAAAGGGTGAACAGTTTCCCTTTCTCTTCTATTCGTCCCTCTTATGTTTCAAGTTATGCCCAAAGGAGAATAAATATGTGAATGAAAAAGGCACAAGACTGCTTTGTGAATGATATAGAGAAAAATGGTCTTCATGGAAATTCCAGACTACAAAAAGATGAGTTTTGAAGTGAAGATTAAAGAAGAGACTAAAATGAGGAAGTAGAAAGCAATTCCAGAGGTGAGGACAGTAAATGGGAAATATTTTGCATTCAGTTCCTTTAAAATAAGTCTGGATACCATCAGGAAAAATCTAGCAGACTTTAATGCTTGTAGTGTTTTAGAAGAAGAGTGCATATCTATATCTATATCTATAGATCTATATCTATAGATCTATAGATATATATATGAGTCTAGAGCTGAAGGAAGATAGGATAATTAAAGAGATTAACTTTTTATCTGTCCAAATCAATAGAACTGTTAAGTTAATAAATACTAATTGAACTGTAATATTATGTCAAATTTAACACTGCACATCACAATCAGAGAGAAGGTTTCCACTTCTATGATCACAACATCATCATCATAAGATGATGTCATAAAGAACAGCTGGGAGGTGGACATGTGTATAGAGAAACACAAAAGTAGGCACTGCCAAGGGTCACATTCAGGATCCTCCAACAGTGCCACACTCTGCTGTGTTTTCCTGTTCATCAAGCAAATGGGCCTTGGCATAATAAATTGGGGGTGGACAAAGCAGATGTGAATGATCTCAGATGATGGTCTCACCAAGGAATTTAAATTACTCACTGAGATGGATAGAGGCCTATTACCTTTAATGGTCCACAGACAGCTTCTGTAGCTCTCAAGCCACTTAACACTTCTTTCTAACTTCCCTTTTATTCATTAACAAATCAGAATTTTTTTGTAGCTTATTACTGTTCTCTGTGTAGAATGTAAGAAAGTTGTTTCTAAGGTTCAGCTTCTGTAGCTCTCAAGCCACTTAACACTTCTAACTTCCCTTTTATTCATTAACAAATCAGAATTTCTTTGTAGCTTATTACTGTTCTCTGTGTAGAATGTAAGAAAGTTGTTTCTAAGGTCCATAAAGAACTCACAAAACTTAACAAAAATAACACAAGAAGTCCACTCAAAAAATGGGGAGAACTAAATAGACACTTCTCCAAAGAGGAAATATAAAAAGGACAATAGGCATATGCAAAAATGCTCAACATCACTAATAATCAGGGAAATACAAATCAAAACCACGTTGAGCTACCACTTTAGACCAGTAAGAAAGGCCCATATAAAGAAAATGGGCAACAAGTGGTGTGGATGCGGAGATAAAGAAACACTCTTACACTATTGGTGGGAGTGCAAACTGGTCCAGCCACTATGGAAGGCTGTGTGGAGGACCCTCAAACTACTGAAAATGGAACTACCATTTGCCACTGCAATCCCACTACTGGGAATCTACCCAAAGGACAGAAAAACATTAATTGAAAAAGACACATGTACCTGAATGTTTATGGCAGTACTATTTACAATCGTCAAGATACAGAAACAACCCAAATGTCCCAAACTGATGAATGGCTAAAATAGATGTGGTATATTTACACAATGGAAAATTATTTATCAATCAAAGAAGACAAACATGTCTTCTTTGATTGATAAATGCAACATGCATAGAGCAGCAACATGGATAGAGCTAGAAGGAATCATGTTACTGGAAATCTGCCAGAAAGAAAAAGAGATATATGGGATGGTCTCACTTATATGAGGGTTACAAAAAAAAAGACAAGAAAAAATTTAAATTTAAACTTAAATTTAAATTTAAAATTTAAAACTCCCAACAGAATTGAAGTATAGAGCAAGGAAGGGAGGAGGAGAATAAAATCAGAAGAAGGGGAGGGCACAAGAGATAAAGACGGTTTGCAGGTGATAGAGTGATGGGAGAACAGCCAGGTAGACGGTATGTGTGTGTGTGTATGTGCAATCAAAAAAAAAAGTTTAAAAAGTTCCTGTTCTCTTTCCTAATTTAAATATCACTTTTAAAACAGTTTTAATATTATGAAGAATGGCTTTTCTCATTTGTTCCAGAGCTGATGACCAAGATCTAAAGTGGGACATAACGAAAAGCTAAGCAAGCAACTCTATAAAGAGAATTTAAGAAGAGGTTACTGAACTGCAGTATTATCACCCCCAGCGTGTGCCTTTTTTGCACCATGTAAGGCTGGTGTGAGGGTGGTGCTAAGCGTGACAGAGAATCTTGCTTTTATATATATCCAGATATTGAGGGTCTCCTCTGCCTAAGCTAAATGAGAGAACCCCAAAGAGAACCATGCCTAAAAGAATGGGTGTCAAGAAAGAGGAATGGCAACTCATTTCTCTGTGAGGTATCTACACAAGCATCAATTTGTTGATTTGCTTGTGTTCATCTGAGGAGGAACAAAGACAACTGGATATCAGTGGCAGGTCAGGCAAAAAGAAGGTCTGAGGTAGGCTCCATATTCTCCCCTTTTGACAGGGCAAGGCTGCACGAGTTCCACTGTGGGTCAGGTGACATTTTTCAGAATCAGCCAGTCTTGTATGATTTGGCTACTACACTAGCCAAAGCAGGGCAATGTCAGCCAGAGGAGCAGGACCAGAGAACTTCACAAACATCAAAGGAAGAACGAAAAAGGAATGAGAACACTTGTTTTTTTCCCAATGCACCATTTCCTGTGAGCTGAGGTATGGAAGATAAAATACTAACACAGCTCTGCCCTTAGCACTACTCTTCTCAAAACACCTGGGCTGGGTTTGAAGAGACTTATTTTGAATCTTCAAATTTCCCCAATAGGAACAGGAGAGGTAATAATCACTTTATAGTTGGGGAATGACACATCAGTACACAGCAATTCACCCAGTTTTTTTCTACAGCTACTAAACAAAAATGTGCACATTATTTGATTCTTCAGGCCTACTGAGTCAGCTTAGCTACCCTTAATCCATTTATAATTTTTCTATTGAGCAAAATGGAAACTGACAATTTTTTTCAGAAAATATGTAATAAGACAAATTAAAATTAATTTAGAGTTCTTAAAATGAGATGGATTGAACAATTAGAGATTGAATGATAAATTACTGATGAACTTTTTTTGCTCAGTTTTCTTGTATAATACAAAAGCACAGCTTCTTTGTCAAACTTCTTTGAAATCAGTTATAAGCATTTAACTTGGGAAATCCTCAAGGCCCATGAGTGCTTTACTTATCCCTGTTGTCACCAGCACCTACAAGAAAGTCTGTCATATATTTAAAACCAAATTTTAGTGAATTTTGCTGAACTGAGTTTAGAAAAAAGCCTGAAAGGATCTGTTGATAGTAAAAGGTTCCTGAACAGTGGAGAAGTGCTGCGTCTTGTATTAACTAACACCAGAGTTCCAACGAGGAGTGGTACAGCCTCAGCAGCTCTCTATGCAAGTGTAGATCTACTGCTCTTATAAACCCTTCACAGTCATGCTGATTTGTGCCTTGATTTCACCTTCTGTGAGGTAGAGCTGTACATTTAATAACACTATCCTTACAGGAGATCTTACTAGGAAAGGATGACAAAATTTTTTTTTTCATCAACATATTTTTGTCATCAACACATCAAAAAGGGCAAATGAATGCTCAACGCTATAGATGCCGAAGTGTGAGCACATAAATGAAAAATGACAGGTTATCCTCACTGTAAAGATCTTTAAAAATTCAACTGAATTTCTTTTTCTTTCTTTCTTTCTTTTTTTTTTTTTTTGAGGCTAGGTCTATGTTGCCAGGGTACCCTGTACCCTGTGATCTCCAGCCGCCTTAGCTTCCCAAGTAGCTGGGATTACAGGCACGCACCACCATGCCCAACTATTTTTTTTTTTTTTTGAGATAGGTCTCACTATGCTGCCCCATGCGGGTCTTGAACCCACGGACAACGATTCTCAGTCTCAGCCTCCTGCCCTAGGTTTGGGATTAAAGCCGTGTGCCACCAAGGCCAACTTCAACTGAATTTCTGATGGCAGTATCACCATTGGGAAGATGTCCTAATAGTTGTCTTAATAGCTCATCAACAAGAATATTTTAGGTTCTAGAAAATGGGAATACAGATGGTACAATAATCACAGGTTTAATGCTGAGAATCACTTTCATAATTATGAATCTAAAAATGTTGTATTTAGCAAGAAAAGATTAAAACCTGAAATGTGCTTGCTTCAGCAGCACATATACTAAAATTGGAATGATACAGAGAAGATTAGCATGGCCCCTGTGCAAGGATGACACGCATATTCGTGAAGCGTTCCATATAAAAAACAAACAAACAAAAAACCTGAAACATTTTATGTGATATTATTCACAAGAAGCAATTAAATTGATTCATGTACTCATCTTCCTTAGATGAGTATTTAGCATTATCCTATTACAGAAAGTAGAATATTGCCTAAGGAACTCAAGAGTTGAAATGTTCATAGTGAATACCAAGTGATCAAGTTCATAATGAATACCAAATATCAAGTGATGTTTCCATGGTATTCTATGATTATTAAAAATTAACATTTTATAGATGGCTGCATTCAAATTCGTTTGAAAAGTATAATTTTCTAAGCTTTTGTTTCTCCAAAAAGCAACTAATCTTGAAATTAAGTTAGTCTAAATTTCAATGGGTGAACAATTAGTTTTGAACCCACAGGACCTGAAATGCCTGGCTGGCTGCTCTCAGGAGATGGTAATCATTCCTTAACTCATGTATGCCATGTTCACAGGTGATGAAAACTTAGGGGGTATTAGAGCTTGAGTAGATACTCTTAAAACTAAGCAAAGATCAAACAGGCTGGCCACATGGCTACCTTCTGGGCAGTTGTCAGGGTAGAATCTCTGTTTATAGGCCATGAATTAGGGATTCAGAAGGTTACTCTGTCTTATAACCATTTAGAATTTGAAGAGACTCCAAATACCTAGCAGAGTCAATGCTTCTGGGAGGCTAGCTCCAGGTTGGCTCTCAGGAGCCAGTGGCAGGCTGCTCAACGTAGCTAGAATATGAGGCATTCTTGGGTGCATCCTGTTAGAAACATAGCATGCTTAGTCCTGACAGAGTACTACCATCTCTGATAAGAGACAGGAAATGCTCCATCACTGTTACTTTGTAACTCCAGGCTGATATAATTTCTTAGTCATCTGTAAGACAGGGACCAATCACACCATTTCCTTTTTTGTTTCAGGTTTTCTTAGGCAGAAAGAAAAGGGAGGGGTTAGAGCATACACCCTTTCCTTTCTCTTAAGGGGGAAATGTGAAGGTTATAAAAACTGGAAATGGCATCAATTGTATTACTATAATTCTAATACCTTTCTAACTACCAGCTGTCTGGAATTTCCACATAAGATGGTAAGAATAAGAAGATATTTGATTAAAATTCTGATTCCAACTATTTGATTCCCATGGAAATTTAGCCATGAAATTAAATCTTTAATGATCTTGTATGTTTTTTGCACTTTTATGTAATGAGGAATCACAAGTAGAATTGATTTTAGATATGATGATATAAAGGAGCTACATCCAGCATAATACAGTAAAAATAATCCACAGAAACCACTTTTATTGTTATTCTATTTTCAAATACACCTGGAAAAATCATACCAGTTAGGGATACAAGGCAAGGAGATATATACAAATGGCAAGTCACAGAACTAGAAAAGTGAGAGGAATGTATGGTTGTGAGTTATAGTTTGTCTAGAGTTGAGAATTATGGGCAAGAGGGCATTTAAATGATACTTTCCTATGAGGAAAATGTAAAATTTAAGATATTAGAATTATTTTTTAAAAATGTTATATTATTGCAGTACCATTAAAAAGAAAAAAGAAAAACTATCACTGTTCTTCTAACTGCTCTGAGAAGTTGTCTCTCAGGGGAGCGGAACACAGTGTGTCTAGTTGTGTAACTCTGACATGCCATACTAAAAATGCAAGTTCTCAGAGAAGAGTGAGAATGAGAGGCAGCCACTGAAAACCCTTTCTCTCACTGTAACACATCCCCATAGGCATAGTTCTTACTGTGGAACAGGGACCCCTGAAAGGTAGTGGAAAGGAAACTTTAGCTTTGCTATATTTGATTTTACATGAATCCTGTGAAGTAGATAATGTTAGCCAAATTTTATAGATGAGTAACATGAATCTCATCTGTCTAACTGGCTAAAGGGGTAACTAGAGTTATAATATAGGTCTGATAGCTCTCTACTGGACTGTTACTGTGAAGCTAGACATTTGTTTTCTGTTAACATAATATTTAACACATAGTAGATACTCAATGACTCTGAAATGAACGGGCAAATAAATCACGTAATGAGAGAATAATTTGCTGAGGCTGTCAGCAGGAAAAGATGGTTAGGCCAGGGACTACCCTCTATAGAACGGTTTTGCCAAATATTTAGAACTAGTATTTTAAGCATTACACACTGGGAGTTTCTTTAAGGCAAGTACTGTGTCATTATATCCCTCATGCCTAGAAAGTGTTAGAATAAAAGAAAATATTGTCTGACATTTAATCCTAACACAGAGGATTACAAAATTATAGTTATAAATGAGACTGTCTACAGCCAAACCAAATCAGCTTCAATGTATAAGCTTAACTCTTAAAAAATGTTATGGTTGAGCTGGGCATGGTGGCTCGTGCCTGTAAGCTTCAGCCTATGAGGCAGCCGGGGCTAGGGATCGCGGTTCGAGTCCTGCCTGGGGCCTGTAGCGAGACCTAGTTCCTAAAAAAAAAAAAAAATAGCTGGGTGTGGTGGCACACACTTGTAATCCCAGCTACCTGGGAAGCTGAGGCTGGGGACTGCTTGAGTCTGTGGTACCCCGGGCAATGTGAGCCTGCGGTTCCCCTGGCAAAAATAGCAAGACGTAGTCTCAAAAAAAAAAAAAAAGTTATGACTTTTGAAAACAGAAAAGTCATCCAGCCTGATTTAAAAGAGCCCAACTTGCCCATGTCACATCTGCCTGAAGCTCAGAAGGATACTCGCAGCAGAGACAATACGGAGGTTGTAAAAGTCTGAAGAAAAAAATAAATGCTGAGAGATAGGCCATCTTGTGATAGTTGTTGTGCCTTAACAGATTGCATTAATGCTTTCCAGGATTCCAAGTTTACATGAAATTCAGTGCAGGAGCTTGACAATCGCAGGGGGACTTCTTCATGACTTATAATCTGAATACACTGGTTGGCACCCACCACAGCACATCTGGAGTTTGTTAGACAACCTTTAGTTCTTATTTTCTTCGTTGGCCCTAGCCCCTTCCTCTGATGCAGTCTCTCCAAGTACTGCTCTGTCATGAGTGAGTCAAGGAGACAAGCTACCCTGGGGGGTAAGTAAATTGGGACCATCTTAAAGGATGACCCCAAATCTGTAAATCCCTGTTGCTTCACCTCTCTCTGACGATAGGAATCACACACAGATGCCAAGAGCCCATCAGGCAGGGGCAGCTCCACTTACTGGAAAGCCTGGTCAGTTCTGACTGCTTCCTTGTTAGGAAGTGGCCTTTAGATTGAGGTACATTCCAGCAATTCAAGGACTAGAAGCTTTAAATTAAAAAAACATTGATGCCATATCCTTTTTCCAAAAGGCTTCTCCCTTGCCCAAAAGTTAGTACACACACTTTAGAGAAATTAAAGAATGAAAATGTCTTTTGGAAAGACCTCTTCTTTCTTGCTCACAGCATCCTAGAAACATTTTGTGAGGGCTGGAATGTGAAACTTTACATGGAATGGAGACAGAGAAACACTGTTAGGAAGGACTCACAAGAACGGCATTATCTTTGTCTTCACACAGATTGCATTACAGAATATTTAGGGCATATTGTCAGATATAAGATATTAGGAAGTTTTAAGATACTCCTTTCTAAGCTTGTAAGTTATGAATTAATCAATATCCTTAACTTTTACCTAATGGAAACATACAGTCTTGTGAAGTAATTAAATACTACTGTGAATGAAATATAGTAAGTACCCTGGCTCTGGTAGGCATTCTATTCTATGTTGTTTTTATATGGTGGAGGGGGTCATAAACTAGATCAGATGGTCATATATTCATACCTAACTATTGAAAAAACAAATACTGATGTTTGTATTTTCATATATGAAAGGCCTTCATAGATAGTAAACATTAAATTTTGGGTGGGTTTAGACTGAAAAGGAGAAAAATCTTGCTCTTCAGAGCTAGTCCTGAAGAACTAGAAATTTTTTTATATGAAGCTATTCTTAGAACCCACTGTAATCAGAAACTGATATAATGCACAAATTAGTGCTTTCTAAATTTCAAATGGGCAGATTTTACTAATTTCATCTAGTCTTTGAAGAAACATTCTCACAGAATATTTGTGATATTTTCTAAACCAGTCTTTTTTACCAAGAACTTTCTGTGTTTCCCTACACAGTGGGAAGAACAGTAATTACGTCTATACTCATGAATACTTAGTAGACAGAAGAATCGGATGGATGTCTGCTATGAGACATGAGACCTTAAAACACAAGTTGGTGAACACATGGGTAGAGAATGATGTGAAAGTTGGTTCCAGTGACTCCTCTCCAACGGACCCTCCCTGGCATTTAATTTTACCTGCTGCTTGAGCTGCTGCACCAGACGATCCTTCTCTCGCTTTAGTGCAGCCACTTCTTCCTGGGTCTTTTTCTTAGAGGATGAAAGTTCCAAAAGAGCTATATTGGCATCTTTTTCACTAATGGCAGCCAGAAGAGCTTCTTGCCTACAAAAGAAATAAATGGCAATACCTTTATTTAATCTTCCCAATGATTCTTTAAGTCTCTACTACTACTATCTCATTTTATGGGTGGTGAAACTGAGACCTAGAGTTCATATATAGATTGTTCATGGTTCAAATTTGAAATAAAAAGTGTACCCCAAAAAACCATTTAGGTTTCTGACTCTA
The DNA here is from genome assembly GCA_004024945.1 of Uropsilus gracilis. Classification (NCBI taxonomy): domain Eukaryota; kingdom Metazoa; phylum Chordata; class Mammalia; order Eulipotyphla; family Talpidae; genus Uropsilus; species Uropsilus gracilis. The sequence goes on from PVHY01005005.1 coordinate 60,688, forward strand.
AATGTCTTTATCATGTTAATATACAGACATCTTACACAGGAAGTCCTAAAAATGTTATGGTTAAATTTGAAAAGCAAAGTTAATAACTTTCTTTTTTCCTTTTTTTAACAAGAGTAATCCTGACCCTACACATTTGACCCATTTAACTTACTTTTTTGATAAGCATTCTGTAGCTTCCAGGCAAACTGAGACATTACTGAAAATGAAAACATTCTGATGCATAGAGTGTAAAACAAATTGTATATGTTGGCAAATAGGATTTAGAAATGCAGCCATCTGTCCCAAGGGCATTCTGAACATCTACACTTCTTTTTATCAGCAAGTAAGTTTCCAGTTACAGCTTTATTTGGCAGTGATCTGCCCACTTTGAAACAATAATTTAAACTTTACAGATTCCTTGTGGTTTGATTAACTACTTTTTGGTTCACATCCTGGAAGAAAAGGTGGGATTTGGTAAGGAGGACATGAGAAATTTATAAAGTAATCAGACTGCAATTGGTAAACAATTAATCTCCTGTCCCCAAATGCATTCCTCAATAGCTTGTCTTTTATGTAAGTCTTCTGCAGGAAGACAGATTTGATTTACAGTAACTATTTAAGTGGACTGAGCTTTTGACCTGAGGAAATGCTGAATCTGAGACTGCACTACCAAGTTTAACCTTGCTTCTGTCTTTTGTTAAGATAATTATGCATCAATAGCAGTCATATGGAAGAATTTTAGTTTAGCCACAAACTGGAAGACTATCTTTTGAACTGTGAAAGGGGTTTTCTTTATTCAGGATATGGGTAGGTAAATGATGGCTAAACAAGCACTACTTATGAAGGATGTAGATCAGTTTACATCATGGAAATGGAGATTTGTTTTAACTAGTTTTTGCTGTTGTAAGGGAAGAGTCTCACTGACCTAAGTATAACTTTCCACTGTCCCCACAGCCAAATAATTCTAGAAATGGCAGATGGCTTCTACCATAAAGCTCCAGTCAACACCAAAGGGATAACGATAGTCTAAATATATCCACTGACCACTTGTAAAAAATATGTTAAGTGGTGAAATGAGCTTAAAGGTGAAGGAGTTCAAGATGGTCTCTCTATGCAGTTTGCTGTTGACTGCTGTCATCTGTTCCTTTTTGGGAAGTTCACAAACTGACTAAGCTGAAATGAGAAATGTGCTTTCTCAATTAGGGTGCTATATTTCTTTGTCCTAATAGTCAGAATCACACATTTGGCAGCAGGCAAATAACAGAAGATGAGTAAAAGACAAATTACTCTATCCAATTAGTTATGAGCATCTCTGCTGAAAGTAAGATACTAAGGAGGTATATGACCTGAATTCCATGCTAAGCTTAAACATCATAATTTGAAAGAGTAAAATTTATTCTCCTCCATTACTGAAACATCTTCCCTGAATTCCAAGTTCTTTTTTATAAACGATATGCTTGGCTAGCTAGTGTGGTAGTTAATCTCTAGAGTAAAATGTCACATTCCCAATCTGAATATGATATAACAGGTGACAATTCAGATTCTAAATTTTAAAATAAGGGATGTAACATTGAAGTCTGAGTCATAGAAATAATGTTTTCTTAACAAGATACATAACTTGATGCCTTTTCTTTTTATATACAATTCAAATAGAGATTTTATGTCATTTATGCTTTTTACTGATCATTTATAACATACATGAACAGCACACAAGCAAATGTTCTCTCTGATATGCAAAGCTTTCACTCTAAAAATTCCATACCAGATTAACATACCATTGCCCTTTCCATACTCTTATTTTTTGAGACTAGGTCTCGCTATTTTTGCCCGTGGAACCACAGACTCAAGCAATCCCCAGCCTCAGCTTCCCAGGTAGCTGGGCTCACAGGCGCACGCCACCACGCCCAGCTATTTTTTGGAACTAGGTCTTGCTACGGGCCCCAGGTGGGACTCGAACTGCGATCCCTATCCCTGGCCGCTTCATAGGCTGAAGCTTACAGGCACAAGTCACCATGCCTGGCCCTTTCCATACTTTTGATACTGATTTCTGTGTGTGAATGTACCTAAGAAGGGACTTCAGAGTCAAGAGAATAAAATGCTTCTGTTACACAGTGTACATACATCTATAAACTCTGTATTGTGTCAATATCGTTAATGGGAATATTAGCTCATATTAGCTTTTAGGTTTCTCTTTTGATTTTGGGAAGGGATAGAGATAGTATTGTTCTTTTGACTACAACTTTGGTAACTCTAAAATGGAAAATTGGTAAATTTCAAGAGAACAAAGGTCTTGAAAAAAAATTTTGGATAGGCAAGAATATAGAAGCTAATAAATTGTAGCAACCATAACCTTCTGGGAATAAGAAAGGGTTTTCCTTAATACATCTATTAAAAAAGATCAGATGGTATAGTTGAACTATGTGGTTAAGTTTTACTAAGTACATTTCAAAAGGGTCAAACTGAAAAAATTTAAGAACATCCTGCTTTTCAGGGAGAATGGAACGTGGAAAAAAAAAGCACCTAGCAAATTATAAAAAGAATTTTATTTTAGTAATCACATACCCTTTATTGTAATTACTTCTTTGAAAAAAGGTATTTTCTGCTAAAACTCATACTGTGCACTGAAGAAAAACTGGAAGATACAGACAAGTATAAAGAAAATGAAAATGCTAAAATCATCGCCTTATTTTCCCTTCATGTCACTGCATGACATGTGCAGAAACAGTCCCTTTATTTATAGAGTCAATGGCTGAAGAACTAGAATTCATCTTATCTTATTTTCATATGACTATTTTAAAGAAAATGAACCCTGATGGGATTAATAATTGACTTAAAAACTTTAATAACTAAAGGTTATCCACAGCAAAGGAAGATTTGCTTGTGGAGCACATTTTGATTTTATTATCCATGAGCCCAGAGGGAGTAATATAAACACATAAAATATGAAAGGTAATACATGTATGCTACAAGCCCAGAGCAAAGTAAGAATTGCAGTACTCTTCCTGTAAAATTACTCTCCTTGTTATATGCCTTGTCCTCCATGTAAAAATAAATTACAAATTTATTTTTCAAAGAATAGAATTTTTCAAAGTGATTAGGAACCCCCCACTTCATGACTAACAAGTCACATTAGTTGTATAATGAGTAGGTAGCAGCAGAAATCCAACTCTAAGTCATTAAAATGGTCTATTCACTTCATCTTAGTGCTTTAAACTAGCAGAACAGTTGGACCTGCCCTTTGACCTGCAAATTTTAATAGAATCAAGATGTGTACAAAAGTACTCTGCGATGGCATGTGAGTTTCAAGAGTTTCAAGAAAAGTTAAGATCACCTCTTCTGTCCTCTCTTCTTCTCTGAGTAATTTTCAGAAACAGGAGACAAATGTCTAAGGCATATGGGGCCCAAAATGCTTTTGTTAATCCTGAATCCTTGAGATCACATTTCTCTTCTATCACTAGTTAATAAAAGATTGCTGGGATGATAGTGGTTAACAATCTAAAAATGGTCCCAAATATGTTTATTATTAATGTAAGACAGAGGAGAATGAATGAAGACATGATACCACTAGGTAATTCAACATAAGGTATTATATAATCATATTCTATAAATACCATTATCCTGAAAACATTAAAAACAGATCAGATGAAAGCCAAGAATAAGATCAGTAGTTTTGGACATTCTACTGTCTTGGATGTGTAAGCATACTTTAACCTACTCTGATTTTTATTTTTTTATTTTTTATTTTGAGACTAGGTCTCACTATGTTGCCCAGTGTAGACCCGAACCCATGGACTCAAGTGATCCCTAGCCTTAGCCTCCCAAGTAGCTGGGATTACAGGCACATGCCACCATGGCTGGCTAACCTACTCTAATTTTAAGATATTTTTGAAATTATTAGGTTCTCTTTCTTTTCTGCCCCCACCCCAAATCTAGATTCTCTGAATGATGTCTCCTTGATTCTGATGCTTCCTTCACTTATTATTTAATTTTCTATCCATAGTACTCGTAAATAATTAGAATACTTCCTCCACTTTTTTTGTCTCAGTTTTGAAGAAACCCTTTCGATTATGATTTTCTTCAACTTCCCTAACAGATGTCTCAATATGGTAGATAAAATACCTTAATTAAGCACAGAGAAAAACCACAATCCAAAGATAAGCCTGCATGGGGTGGGCTAGACTGAAATAGCTGACCTCTCAAACTCTGGTCCCTAACTATTTTATTTCCCTTCTCGGTTACCTCTGAACACCTAGAAGTATCTTGAATATAAAATGTCAACACTAAAACCAAGTTTTCATTCAACAAGAAATTGAAATTTCCTGTTCAATGTTAATTCAATCACCATGTTCTTAGGTCTATAAGCTTATAATATTTATGCTATCTTGACTTCTTCTTTGCTTCCCATTACCAATATTCCATGGTTTCCTGTCTTTTCCTTTCTAGTTGCTTTTAGTGAAGCCACCACATGGTCACTTTCACTCTTTAGCAAGGGCCTTCTCCAATTTCCCTATCATTCTAGACCATCTTACTTTTCGAATGTTGTTTTCATCAGCTTTCTTAACCAGAGCAAATATTTCATCTTTATATTTGAAAAGTTAGAAGGCTCAACTGACTTCTTTCTCATTGTCTTCCAAGGACCTTCTGTTACTGAGTTACTACTTGTTTTCGCTGTTTACGCTGTGCTCTCTATGTACAGTTTACGCTGTGCTCTCTATGTACAGTACTCATAACTTTGAAGATTCACCTCAAAATCTGACTGGTCTCTATGTAGAGCATTTCCTTTCAGCACGTTCACAGTTTAGATTAATAGGCATTTGCCCTGTAGTGTCCTTTAATTCTTCTATATGTGCAGAGTTGGTTTCCCTAGCTTTATTATATTTATATAAGGCTTATTTCTTAAAATTTTTCTTTAATATTTTTATGAGTTTACTGGTCTTTTTTTTTGTTTTTGGTTTTTTGTTTTTTTTTGAGACTAGGTCTCACTATTTTTGCCCGTGGAACCGTAGGCTCCTGTTGCCTGTGGTACCACAGACTCAAGCAACCCCTAGTCTCCGCTTCCCAGGTAGCTGGGATTACAGGTGAGCACCACCACGCCCAGCTATTTTTTGGGACTATGTCTTGCTGTGTTGCCCCGAGCTGAACTCTAACCACAATCCCTAGCTCCAGCCGCTTCATAGGCTGAAGCTTACAGGCACAAGCCACCATGCCCGGCTTTTTTGGTCTTTCAATTTAGTAGGTTGCTCATTTAGATTTTCTTGTTTTAAAGTTTTGGTAAAATATACATGACACAAACTGCCATTTTATTCAATTTTAAGTGCATGGTTCAGTACACTCTCCAGAATTCCTTTCAACTTGCAAAACTCTAACTGTATCAATTAAACGATAGATATGTGTGTGTGTGTATATATATATCCCCCCCCCTTCAAGAGTCTTGGTTCATGGCTTCAAACACCAAAAATTTACAAATATGGTTAACTTTACACATTTGCATGTGTCCTCACTCTTTATAATTTCTTCTTTTTCCTTTTGGGAGGGTTTCAGTTACTCTCTATACTTTGATACTGTTTGATAGTCTTCACTGTTTGTCTAAAGTCTTTGCTGGAAACAGCTGGAAAACAAGCCTGATTAAAGTAAGATCTTTCTTTTGTCACTAATGTAACCTAAGTGCCAAGACTACTTCCTGGCACAGAATATTCTTAAGTAAATCGTGAACCAACACCACGTCCAATTATAATTCCATTTCCCTATATGGTAGTGATTTCCCAACCTCTACAGTATTTTCACATATTTTGAAGCCATGCTTCACTTTCTGCTCCAATAGCCTGGCAAGTGAGCAGAAAGTCAGACTAGGGAATATCAAATTTTGAAAACATAAAAGAAACCAAGGTGAGAAAAAGACTTTTATAAGCTTTCATCAATTTACATTTCATTTAAAGAAAGAGTTATGATTTTCTCAGACTAGAGAGATGACATCTGGAGTACTAGGTTCAATGCTAGGTGCTATTGAACTTTAAGAGGTACTATCAAAGTAGAGGGTGTACAAAGGAAGGTAACAATATGGGTTATAATAGGGCAAGGTTATTTAAAAAAGATTTATCCATGTAGCATGATAATTGCTATCAGAATTTTAATGGTAGGCCTTGCATAGTTACTTTGTGTTTCTTTGGTGAGCACAGCTGACACTAAAGGGAGGGGAGTCATAAAGACAAAAATTCCAGTTTGCAAAATAAACATTCAATGCATTAACATTTGTTAAGGAGAATTGGGTTTTCTATGATTTGAAAGAGATAATCAGAAATACTGTATAAATTATTTTGTTATGAGTGATAAATCTGTCCTTTCTAATCATTAGACTTTAATGTAACTAATGACATGTGAGAGTAAATGGCAAAGATTAACAATTTTTTTTTTTTTTTTGAGACCAGGTCTCTCTATGTTGCCCAGGGTAGTTTCGAACCCGTGAACTCAAGGGATCCCTGTCCTCTTTTCTTCCCAGTGTTTGGATTGTAGGCGTGCACCAACATGCTGGGCTTAGAGATTTGTTAATGCTGAAGTGATACAGTTGACAAAGGAACTATCTTAGAATAAGGGCATGGGAATTGAGCTGGGACTTATTTTGGCAGAGAAATAAAAAAATTAGACAAAGTGGAAAGTGTGCAAATAAGGTGTATGTGAAGACCCATTGCCAAATGGATTAGGTTTCTATAGAAAAAGGAAACAATGAAAGAAGCTGAAAGGTAGCTGTAAATCAGGGTAGAGATGGTCAGAATGGCAGTAAAGACTAAACAGATGGTGAAATCCTTGAGGGTTCCATGAAAACCCTAAAGATAGAGGGTCCTCAAAATGCTGAATAAGGAATTATCTAACTTTGAATAAAATACATAAGTATTAAAAGTTGTGGGAAGCAAGATTTTAGAGTGGCTGACTTAGAAGCAAAGAAAGTTCAAATGACTCTGGAAGCAGACAGGTCAGATGCTACTACTAGAGATGTACTATGAGTGGAATTCTTACATTACAAAAGTTATTTTTAGAGAAAGAATAAAATGCTGCTATTTGACTCAAAGGATGAAGGGGAAAACTATGATAAAATGCTGTTAAATTCAATGATGATAAAACACAAAAGTAGTATCACTTCTATGTTTTGGAGCTGAAAAGAACTAGAAATGTCACCAAATATAGACTAACTACCTCAGGAGTTGTGACTCAACAGTGCATGCTGGTGTTCCCCCAGCACAGTGGCAGGGCCTTTGCCAGCGGGGCCAAATCATTTTATTTACAACTGGTCCTATGTCTCATCATCTCCTGAAACAAGGGAAAGAAAATGATCTGTACTGAGAAATACACTGACATGGGATGGATAGAAAAGTTAACCTATCCATACAAACTTTTAACTTTCAGAGGTTCTTGAAAAGAATCAAGATTAACATCATAAAGGTAGCCTGTAGGTAGTTATACCTTAGTAAAGGAGGTTGATCAAACAACATTTGGTGTGGAAAACTTGTATTCAGTTTTTCTAGTCATTTTTTCTTCTGAAAAATGAATAGAGATATCCAAGCTACAGAAGATTATAGCAAATTTGGGAAACTTAGTTTCACTGTGTAATATGCTGCAAAGACCGTTAAGGTGTATGCTTAAAATCTATGCATCTTACTGTATATATATCATATTTCAATAAAGTAATTTTAGATAGTATAAAAACACTCAGACTAAGGAATATTCTACAGCAAAAGTGGTAATGATAAGCCAAGTGTATTTCCTTTATTATAGTACACACAACATAAAATGTGCTAATTTAACCATTTTAAAATGTGTGTTCAAATGCTAGACAACCACTAATATAGCATGCTCCTCCAGAACTTTTTCTTCTTCAACTAAAACTCTATGAGCACTAAACATAAACTCCCCATGTCCTCCTCCCCTCAACCTTGGTAACCATACTCTGCTTTCTGCCTCAATGACTTTAACTACTCTAGGTACCTCAGAAGTGGAAACCCATATTTTTGCATTTCGCTTATTTCACTTAGTATGATATCTTTAAGCACAATATATTTTTATGTCTCCAAATTTTTGTGTCCTTGAACATAGGAAAATATACTGTATTTCACCCCATGCAAGTTGTCTTTTCAAACTCCTTTGCTTTACCACCATGCCAAAAAAATAAAATCCATAAAAATCTACTTCTCTTATCTAATAATAAGATGGAGGTGGGAAAAATCCAGACGAGATGAACTGAGTAAATGAGTAAAGATATGAGATGGAAGTGCTGACAGAACTTGGTGAATGAAGGGAGGTTTTGAGGGATCCTGATGTTCTTTCTATCTAAATCCAGATCAAAAGTATAATATATGACTATGATGTTAGTGCTGCTGGGCTGTACCGACTAAGATTCACTATGAATGATTTGTTTTCTGTCACTTAATGTTAATCCTCATTTATAGTGATGCTGAAAATCTGTTCAACAAACTGGAGATGATATATGCAGGAGTTATATATAATATTTGATTAAACTAGATACAAACATTTAATTATACAAAAGCCCGCCCAATTTTCTATAGGGTTTAAAACATCTCAAGAGATACTAGCAAGGGCTGCGCAAGGTGGCTCTTGCCTCTAAGCTTCAGCCTATGAAGCAGCCGGGACTAGGGATCGTGGCTCAAGTCCTGCCTGGGGCCGGTAGAGAGACCTAGTTCCAAAAAAATAGCTGGGCGTGGTGGCATGTACCTGTAATCCCAGCTACCTGGGAAGCTGAGGCTGGGGGTTGCTTGAGTCTGTGGTACCCTGGGCAAGGAGAGCCTGTGGTTCCATGGGCAAAACAAACAAACAAACAAACCCCACAAAAACAAGAGATACTAGCAAGAGAGTAAGAAAGTGGAGATAAAAGTTCTAAATCAAAAGAAGAACCCCAGGTGAAAATAGTTTTTTTAAAAGAATCATTAGAATTCAGCTCCTTGTCCATGAATATTTCAAATAAAATTCAGTTTCACTGGTTGGAAACAGGTCATGGTAAACTATGGACCTTCATTCATTTCCCCCATGTTTCATACAGAGAGTCAGCTATTAGTTTCATCTTTACCAAGATGATTAGTTGACAATAGTAAATCCTTTTCAAAAACTACACCCTCAGTCAGCATTTTCATGGACAGTGACAGCTTATAAATAATGCACTGGGTTGTCCAATGTTCTAGAATTTTGCTTTCTAGGAGGCACTTCATTAAAAACAATTTCACTAGTGATTTATCAGTCCATATTCATAACGGCAGAATCTGAATTCCAAATAGGATTTTAGATCCAGGTTTGGTTTATAATACTCAAGATTAAGAAGATAGCATGGATCTGGGTATTTTAACCACAATATCAGCTTGCTTTAAGTAAAGGTGAGGTTGGCATGCAAAGCTCATTTGCCAAGGCAAAGAATTCCAGAAATTCTTTATTAGCTTTTTTTTTTTTTTTTTATGCCAGGCACTGAAATAGCATGACCTCAATAAAATGAATCCATTTTGGAACCCTATGCTATACTTTCAAACTTACTAAATCTGAATTTCAGGAGATGGCCAGCTACTTTAAAGAAGCTCTCCAGATAATTTTAGGCCCACTACTTTATAGAAGGATGAACTAATTTAAAAGACCAACAATACCGCCCACAAGTCGGTTTCAGCCATGCTGCTGGGTACAGATCCCTCAGCCACCCAGCCTAAACGTGCTCCTTTCGGGTTTGAGGAATGCAAGTTAGGGCAGAGGGGAGCCTCTGGGGGCGCCTTCGGCCACCATACCATGAGGTTGTGGGGGGGGGCGGGGCTAGCCCCGCCCACATACCAGGTTCAGCCGTGCACAGGCACTGAGTGCCCCCCCCCCCCATAGGATGGGGGAGGCTTGGCAGGTATTAGGTGGTAGCAATTATTCCCTCTGGTCTTCTCCAAATCCAGTCAATCCTCACCAGAAGCAACTAAATCAGCGATTCAACGGCAGTTGCACACGAATACAGAGGTGAAAAACAAAGAGGTGTTCCCGAACAACGAACATGTCAGATCCTTGGGACACAGGACTATATGATTGATTATAGAGACAAACGACCTCAGAAATACAACCACTGTGATCTACAACGATGAGAATGGAATTTCCCGTTCAGAGATGCCTTCAGCATGATCAAAGGACCCTCCCACTTTAGGAGGTGAGGAAAGCCACCGAGACAGGCAGTGGCCCCATGACAAACTGGACCAACTATCTTCCAGGGCCTATCTTGCTCAAAAAAATTTGACAAAATTTTTGACAAAAAATTGACAAAAAAATTGACAAAAATTGACAAAAATACACAAACTTTGGCCGGGAGAAACGCTCCCAATGCCAGCAACCAGAAGTACAAAACAAAGAAGGAGCAAAATATGACAGAAGATGGGCCAGAGCAGCTGACCAGAAAGGAGGAGGCAGTGAAAGAACACAAACATGTGTGAACTGGTGGCCAGTAGCAAAAAGACACTTGGAAAACTAAGGACAGGCCACTGTGTCCCAGGCAACCACGTCCACACTGGACAAAAGGACAGTTACAGGAAAGAAGAGGAAGAACCCAAGGGACTAAAAATTAAGCAATAAATGGCAGTGGAAGAAGAGATGGAGAGACCAGGGGATGGAGTGGGGGAGGAGCACCAAAAGGCAAATATAAACAAAACTTATTCAATAAAAATATATATTACTAAAAAAAAAAAAAAAAAAAGACCAACAATAAGGTATTAGGTATCTATGATTTCCCACACCCTTACTAGTTTTTATCACATTTTTACTTCTCCTAATTCAATAAATATATACAAAATGATTCAACACCATAATGAAAAATATCAAAGTTATTTTAAAGTCTGAAACTGTGATGATATTGCAGACACTGATAATATTCACTGTTATTGGATGCAGAACTACCATGCAGAGATGATGTCTGTAGCCTGTAGCTAAGCTCTATTCAAGAGACTTTAAAAAACAGAGGCATCTATCACATAATACATTTATAGGCAAATTTCCTCTTCTCTTTGTGGCAAGGGCTATCACAAGATAGGTGAATTTAGGATCTTCTGTTTTCTAAATCCCTGCCTTTAAAAATAGCTGGTAAGCCAAGGGAGTTTTTGCTGGGGATTTACTCAAATCCCATCAAAATCCCTAGTGAATTATGTCTTAAACCCACTGATTTGTGCTGGTGATCTGGGGCAAAAAAACAGCTTAGCATGAGTCTCAAGAGATGAACCTAAGTAGTGGGTTGATAGTAACATCTGGGGATGATGTGTACAAAAAGATTTATACTTACTTGCTCTTTCATTTTGTCTTTACTATATCACAATAGTATGTCCTTTCTGCCTCGTGTTTTAGAGTATTATATAAACAGAAAATTTCAGAATACAAACCTTCCTTATAAAGATGTAGTCCTTTCCAAAATAAGGTATACCTGTTATTGTTATATTCATACTTTTGGTCTAACCATTTATTGTGTCTTCTTTTCTTAGGAAGTCTCTGTTTCCAATGGAAAATGAAGTCTTTTATATTGTTTCTCAGAACTCAAACTCCAGAATATCTCCATTTATTTAATGTCTGTTTTAAGAATTACTGAATGCTTAAGCAATTAATCCCTGCACTTTGTCACTGTCCCAGTGTTTACTTAACCTTTTCCAGTCATAGATGGATAACGTGTCCATTCCAGCTGTCCACACTGTGCTACCGTGGGGGCTTGCTTGCCTTTTCTTTAGCTTGCACTAAATTCCAAGTCTGTTTGCTATGACATTTGCAAGAAGAATGCCGGTGGTATCACAGCACTCACTTCTCCACCTTTTTATACAATCAATGGCTAGTCTTGATTTCACAGAATACTCAAAATAATATAGATTATAATTATATAGGCAAGTAAATAAAAATTTTTTGATTTTGGCACACTGCCTAAAAAAAAGAGGAATTTTTCCAATAGATAAATGTTCAAGATATTCTTCAAGCTGTATATGAAGCCTGTGAAGTTGTAGGGGCTATGTCTGAATAATAGTGGAGGTGTGCTGAGAGAGGACTGAGGGCACTAGGGTTGCTGAGATGTTGATGGTTCAAAAGCACTGTCCAGCTAAAATAGATGAAAATAAGTCCTGTTATTTATTACCATCCTGTATTAATGATTTGAGGATTCTATCATTCATCTGCTACTAATTTTGGGTCAAAAATTGTAAGAACTCTTCCTTCCCTACATAGGTTTGGAGTAAAACATCTGGTGGAGAAGTTCTGTAGGAATAGGCAAGAGACCATGTTTTCATTAGGTAGATGAATTATTATTATTATTATTGTCAACTGGGATAATCCCATCTTCTCTGCATCTTCCCTTATGTCCTTGCTGCTTGTCAAATGTCAGACATAATTTAGAAAAATGCTTATTACACCTATTTTATCTTTTAGCACATGGTTATAGTAGGCATAAAATGATAGGAAATAGACTCCTCTGATAAAAATGTTTATAAAATTTAAGGTTTTCTGAATAGTAATGGTATTATTTTAAGTAGAAAATATGCTAAAGAACAGTAAAGCAAAAGTAATCACTGCCTACGGAGTAACACATTTAACACACATCTCAAAGGTAACTGAGAAAATGAGAATTAAAAATATTTCACAAGTTTTAAAACTTTAATATACATAAACTAAAAATATTCAAAAACTTTAGCTTAGTATTTTTAAAAGAATGGTAGAAATTTTAAAACTACACAAAATGGTACCTATTACTACTAATATTTTGAATATGGCCTTTGGATCTTTCCCTCCTCTTGACAAAGTAAGTTCTCTCAGAGAACTTCAATTTTGTCTAACGTCATAGCAACACACACATTTTTCTCATTTCTAAAAGGTGATAACACCATGAACTTTAATATGTCTACCTTCTACTTATTCAGTCTTTGACACAGTGTCATGCCTTTTTTTACAGGAGTAATTTCATTTTCTAAAGGGCCACTGTTCTGTGACCAGCTAGGCTCAAATGAAAAAAAGCAGTAAAAATAAGACATCTTTTTATTATTTTTAGTTTGCCCCACAGTTAAAATTTTTACTGAAGTGCACATATTCTATATGATACAAGTTACTTTCTATATCAACATTTCTCTAAAGCACATTCCACAAAAGTACAGCAAGAGATATTAACAAATTTCCCATGAAAAAAAAATTTCCATTGTCAATTAAATAGAAGAAACACTGAGTCTAACAGCACTGGTACAAAACTTATAGGACACTTTAATGGTATAGGTTACATGCCTTTAATAGGAGGCTTTTTTGTTTGTTTGTTTTTTGTCCTTGCTTTATATAATTTATCTTTACTTTTTAAAAAATTTGATATATTAGTTTAAAATATTGTATGTGCTTCAGAGACACAGGATCGCATACTGCAGATTAATGTTACCACACTAAAACCATCACCAAGAAATCCACAGTATTCTACCACAGTCTATTGTGCCTCCCTCGACTTTGCTCTCCTTCCTACAGCTCCCCACCAACAATAAAGAGGCTATTATTTTAAAGCAGGAATTGGTTGCCAAACAACTGTCCACAGGGCCAAATCTAGCTTACCCCCTGTTTATGTTACAGAACATGAGCAAAAATGATTTTTACATTTTTAAATGCTTAATAAAGGACATTTTTTATGACATACTATAACTCATAATGTTTTGTGAAAATTATTTGAAATCCAAATTTCAATGTCCATTATGTTTGCCAGTCTTACCACAAACCATTGTCCAAATTTATTGGATCATAGAATTCTACTTCTTTATCTGCATGGAATACCAATTGAACACCTATAGTAATAAGTAATACTAGTATTCCAAGAAAACAACCTGGAAAATGATAATTTAAGGATATGCCAGTGGTTCTTCATGAGAATGGATAAGAGTATTAGTTAACTGGATACAAATTCACTATGATCAGCATTGTCAGAACGATTATAATAGCCAGATATTCTGCAAAGTATTTTATGTAAATTAGGTAATTTAATCCTTACAAAAGCCCTATGAATTTGTGAAGGATACATCTAGTAGCCAGCTGTACTGGTCGTCCCAGTGTCAAGTACCAAGTTAAAGATAGATGAAGAAGTGATCTGTATAGAAGTTAAATGAACTCATGGAAGTATATGATCAGAGGTAGGCAGGCTCACCTGCCAGCCTGTGACTATGCAGGTGCCTCTCTTCTTGTTTCTCTTTTCTTAATAAAACTGTACCTTTGTAATGTATAAACAAGTAAAATCAGAGGCAAGGCACAGAACAAAAAAAGAAGAAGAAGTCTGCAAAACACCGAGCAGGAAGTATCAGAAGTAGAGAGAATAAGTTAGAGGTCAAAGAAATGTGAAGAATAAAACGTGATCTTTAAGTGCTTGCAGACTAAACAAGAGTGCAAAATTGCTACTGAAGTGAAATTTTGGAGTGTTACTAAGTAGTTTGGAAAGTAGCTTCAGTGCTGGGACTAGAAGCTACACTGAAAAGGACTGAGTAAAAAAAGATGGGGAAAGAAAAAAAAAAGGGGTAGGTCAGTAAACAGCAGTGAAGAAGAGCATACATTAGTTTTTCAAGATCACAGAGAACAAAAACTGTCATATTTATATGTATTGTATGTATATGTATGTATATATATTTATATATGTATGCTATATTTATATATGTGTATATATATATATATTTAAAACTACAATCAAAGACTTGTAGACAAGCAAAAGATGGGACACATTAGCAAGTCCTTCTATTGAAATATTTGTTTGATTTTGTCTTTTATATATCCGTGAGAGGCTCTGTGACCTATACTTAAAATATTTAAGGACATGGAACTCCAGTTATGCCAAATTAGTCTATACTAGCTTTGATAACCTAACTCTTAGAAATTACTTTATAAAACTGATTCTGAAAGCTGTCTCCTTTGTAACCTCCTTTGTTCTCTCTCTTTAGGCCACAGAAAAGAAAACAAATACCTCTTTCACATGATTATTCTTAAAATATTTGGGAAAACTATTCCATCTCCTCAGTGTTAAACAACCCCTTGCCAAAAATGCCACCAAAATGTGGTAGCTTAATTTAATCCTTCCCTAGGCCTAAGCACACTGAATACAGAGCCCAATGACCTGTATGAACTGGTATTTGATGGGTCAATTCATCGACTAATTTCTGAGATAAGCAAATATGTATAGATATTGTATTTAAAGTCACTTGCAAAGTGTTTCGTGTGTACAGCTTATCCTTAAAATTCAGGTAAAGAGCCAAAAGAGGCAACAACCCCCAACCCCTCACCCCCCTTAGTATTTTCTGAGAACAAAGAAAAGCTTAGGAAACAGCACAAAGAGTACAAACATAACCCATCTCCAATGGGTTTCCATGATTAGATGGACTTAGGAAACTTAAAGACTATAACATAACATTTTTGGGGAATGGTATTCCCAGTCAGACCAGACAGTTGTACTGCTTGCCAAAATTCAAAACACTGACAACAAACGACAGGGAGAGTAACAACACTCTCACTCATCGCTGGGGGAACGGGAAAAGGCACAGCCACTTAGGATGCCAGTATGGCAGTTTCTTTCTTACAAAGCCAAACCCATCCTTACCATATGATCTACAGTCACCCCCTTGAGAAATTTATGTTTACATAAGAACCTGCACAGAGAGATTTATAGCAACCTTATTTAATAATTGTCAAAATTTGGAAACAATCAAGAAGTCCCTCATCAGGTGAGTAGATAAACTGTGATAAGGTCAGACAAATATCAAAAAGGGAGTAAAAGTCAAGAAAATACAGAATAAATACACATGTACATGTAAACAACGTTAAAACATACAATATAATTCCAAGTATATGAGACTGTACAACGGGCAAAATTATGGAAGCAGTACAGATTAATGGATACTAGGGATTGAGGAGAGTAGGAGGGATGAATAAGCAGAGTACAAAGGATTTTTAGGGCCATGAAACTACCCAGTATAAGACAATTGTAAACAGATGTCTTTCTACATCTGTCAAAACCATATTCAAATGTATAAAACCATGAGTGAACCCTAATGTATATACTAGCAACTCCAAGCAATAATGATGTGTTAATGTAGGTTCATGGATTCAAACAAATCTATCACTTGGTGCAGGTTGTTGACAGTGGGGGAGACTGCTTGAATGGGGTGGGGGTGTATGGAAACAGTACTTTTCATCCAGTTTTACAAGAAGCCTAAAATTGCTCTAAAAAATAAAATTTGGTAACTAACAAAATATTTTAAATTACTTACATTAAAAATTCTTTGCAGAGAGGATGAAAATACAAAATTTTGAGAAGGTATTTGTAAACCACATATCTGATAAAAAACTAGCATAGAGAATATATATATATATATAACTATAAATATTCAATAGTAAAATCAATCTAATTAGAAAATGGGAGGACTATATGAACAGACTTTTCACCAAAAGGAATATACAGGTGGCAAAAAGCATATGATTAGGGAAATGCAAACTAAAAACATAATGAAGTATACAATGGCTAAAATAACAATAGAAATAAAACAAATGTGGTGAGGATATGGAAAAAGAGGACCATTCATACAAAATTACTGGAACCATAATATAATAATGCCAGTCTCAAAGTTTAGTATTTTCTGAAAAAAGTTAAAAAGGCAACTACCATATGGTCTAGTAATTCTATGGGAATTTACTCCTGAAAAAAGAAAAGCTAGTAAGAAAAAATTAATTACTAAAAAGAGGAGAAAAGAAAAATGAAAACCTAACTTCATTCAAAACTTAGTCACAAATGTTTACAGTTTATTAATAATAGTCCCAACCAGGAAATAACTCAACTGTCCTTCAACAGATGAATGATGAAGCAAACTATATAGCACATTTGCATCATGGAATATCACTCAATAGTAAAAAGGAATTACAAATAAACAATTAGAATGAATTCCAGATAATTATACATAGTGAAAAAATATGCAAAGACTATGTATTTTATGATTTTATTTATATAACAATTCTTAAAAACTGTAGAAATGAAAAAGTTATTAGTAGTTGCCAAGAAGTTAGAAGGGAGTGTGGAGTAAAATGCTATAAATAAGGATCTTTTTGGTCACAGGAATGTCTTGCATTTTGACTGTATTAATATCAACACCTTATACTTTGGTTTTGTAAGTTTTTTTGTACCACTGTAGAAACTGCCTGGAAGATGCATGAGATCTCACTGTATAATTTATTGTAATTTCATGTGAATTTACAATTATTTCAAAACAAAAGTCTAATTAAGGTAATAACAATTTCATTCAGGTTAAAATGACTGAGATTAATTTCATTATCACGCTGTCCATTTGACTCAAAATATGGTTACCCCATATAAATTCTAAGTGCAATTCTAGTAGAATCTTATTATTGATGCTGGAAGAATCAAACGAAGTTCAAAAAGTTAGGAAGAATTCTAATCTTAATGCAATACTGCAATCCTAAACTTAAACTAAGAAAAGTATAACTAACTGATCGTGCCTAAGTAGTCCTGTGCAGTATCAAAAAACAAAAAAACCACCCTCACCCTTCACCCTTAAAATACTATTGACAACAATGTAAACCATTCAAGTTAATTCAACTTTATATAAGCAATTCCCCCCCAAAATTGGTGAAAACAGAAGTAGACATTTTAGAGTTTTGTTTTGTTTTTTTTTAAGGTTTGTAAACAATGAGCCAAAGACTGGAGAGTCTGAAGCACAGCATACAAAAGCCCAAGCACACATTTTGAGAAAGATGCTGAATTTAACCAGTTCTAGAATTGCTCATCCCTATAAAATAGGAGGAGACATGGCATGAGCTGTGGCTGGCTCTGCCCTACTCATTTTATGGATTTACAGCAGTTTCCCAGTTCAAGACTCATCCCAGAAACCACGTGTGGTTTACATATTTGCCATTCCTACTATGGTGTGGCATAAATAAATCATGGCATTTGGGTCATACAGCCAACCTGTGAAATGATTCATGGAACCAGCAGTACCATCCCTTAGGACTGTGTACTTTATTACAGTAAACCTCAGAACAAGATACAATTTCCTGACTCAAGAAGCAGTCTTTAAATCAGGACACCTGGACAGCCCTGGAATCACTTAAAACATACAATCGGTCTCAATCCACCACTGCTTCTCAGAGTTGGCCTACACTTGTACCAGGTCTGGCCTGTTCCCTTTAACATTAAATACCAAGCTCAAAATGAATCCCTCTTGAATAAGTTATTACAGCAACAGAATTATAAGATAAATTGAAATGCATCTTCTTATCTCCTGTCTTCTGCTGTCCCCTGACTTGAGTTATCCACATTCCTCATATCAAAATTCAGTCTCAGTTCTTTCCCAGTCCTTAAAAATTATAAACCAAGGAGAGTACCCTTTGGTGACAAAATAAAAAAAGCAAAGAACTGTGAACCGGGTTTCCCTTTAGGTAACCCAACAAACAACACAAATGAGGGTGGTCCCTGAAAGTCCTAAGGTTCACATGGTCAGTGAATTCTCTAAACTCAGAGACATACACTGTGATCGGGGAAAATTATGTAGAAAATAAATATTCTTTAAACCAAGGTTGGCAACAGCTCATACTTTTCTCTAGGAAAATTGGAGGAGGCACTGAAAGGATCCAAACATGTGCGAACTGGCTATCTGCAACAAAGACAAACGGGGAAAACTAAGCACAGGCTGCTGTGTCCCAGGAAAGCATGTCTTCACCTGGGAAGAGGACATTGCTCCAGGAAAGAAAAGAATCCAATGGGCTAAAAATTGACCAACAACTGGCAGTGAAAGAAGAGATGGAGTGACCAGAAAAAGGGGACAAGGAGAAAAGAAGGGGGGGGCACTCAAAAGGGGCGGAAAAAGAAACGTAAACAAATCTTATATATATAAAAAAATAACAAAAAAAAATCTTAATTTTACTTGTGGATTTATTAACCTTCCAAGTCAAAGCCATTCACATACTAGTATTTCTTCTTGTAGAAGTATTAGTAGAATAGTTTTTGTAGAAAACCTGGAAAAAAAGAAGTATGAAACCCTCTAGGATGACCACAGAACTGATTCCAAAATGGTCCCTGGGTACAAGTGAGGCAAATTTACTATTATTCAATGAAGACCTACTTGATCCATAACTTTTGGGAACATTCACAATGACACAAAAAAGTAGCAGTTCTTTATTCCTTTCCAAGAAACAGGACAACAGAAAACATGGCGTTCTTGCACCTTTCCAAGTTGTTGAAGGGACTGAACTGTGCACACTCATGAAGTGTTAAAAAATTTGATGACAGCAAATGCAGGGTGAGAAAAATATAATAATTTAATCACAAATCAAGGTACAACACTTTCTAGAGAATCAAAAACAGACAACATAAATGACCATGAGAATTCTAGCAACTACAAGTAAATATTTTGATGACAATATTCTCTTACATATCTTAGGGATATCCTCAGTAGGAAAATTCTGTCACATTACAGACAGAAAATTCTGTCACATTTTTCACCTTAAGCTAATTCTTAAAAGTGCATGGAAAAGTCAACAAGATAATAGAATCAGAAAACTAGAGCCAAAATGATAGTGGTAAGCTCTCATTTATAAAATTTACTCTTCATTTTAAATGGACTCTATCAAAGGGCATAGACTTATTGGTTGGAGAGAAAACAAAACTCAGCTTGCTGTTGTCTTTAGCACAGCCACCTGAGCCCAAATGTTAATACAGATTTTAAGTACAAATTTGGAAAACTATCCTACAAACAAATGGTACACTAAAAATGGCAAGGGTAGGCATACTTACGGTCAGATAAATAGATTTCCAACTAAAATGGTTAACAATGAGACAGCAATGGACATCATGCAATGATTAAGGATTTGATATATTTGGAGGACATAAACTCATCACTATCTTAGCACCATATGAAGGAACATCAAGATACAGAAAGCAACTCTTAAGAAACCTAAAAACAGTCATTGAGAACAAAGCAATAGTAGTAGGGGAATTTCAATACCTGACTTACAATAACGGACAGATAAACCAGACAAAAAGTCAACAAGAAAACAACAGCCTGAAATGAGGAATTAGTCCAGATAGTTATATGGCACTGCACCTCCTACAAGTTGAATACACATTCTTCTCAAAAGACATTCTCAAGACTACAATATTGAGTCACAATACAAATGTCAATAAATTCATGAAGACTGAAATCATAACAAATATCTTCTCTGATCACAACGGTATCAAACTAGAAATCAACCACAAAAAGAAAGCAGGCACAAAGAACCTCTAATATGTGGAAACTAAGCAGTAAACAACTACTAGGTTAAGAAGGAAATAAAGAAAATTTAAAAATACCTGTAGACAAATGAAAATGAAGCCACAAACTACCAGAATCTATAGAATATAGCAAACACAGTACTGAAAAGGAAGTATATAGCAAAACAAATATACAAAAGAGATCTCAAACTAACCTTATACTTTAAGGAACTAGGAGGAAAAAAAGAAACCAAAAGTCATTAGAATGAAGGAAATAATAAAAGCTTGAGTGGAAATATATCAAATGCAAATTAAAAAAAGACAGTTCAAAAGACCAGTGAAACCAAAAGCTAGTTCTCTGAAAATATGAGAAATAACTCTTTTAGCTAGGTACAATATGATTTAAAAAAAAGGGGGGGGGGTGGTGGGAGGAACTGTAATAAGTAGAATCAGAAATGAAATATGAGAAAAACAGGATTACAAAGACAACCATGCCAATTGTGGATAACCTAAAAGAAAAGGACAAATGTTTTTGGAAACATACAACATTTCAAGACTGAATCAGGAAGAAACAGAAATCCTGAACAGCCAACTACAAGCAAGGAAACTGAAATAGTAAACAAAAGTTTTCCAAAAGAGAGAGAGAAAAAAGCACAGTACTAGATGGTTTCACCAGAGTCTGACAATCTTATAAATACAAACACCTATCCTCAAACTCCCAAATAACTGAGAAAGAGGTAATATTTCCAAAGACATTTTTATGAGGCTAACTAATAGTTCTCTATAGGAAAACACATCATCAGGAAAAAAACAAAACAAAACTACGGGACAGGAAAAAAAGAAAAACTATAAACCAATAACTTTGATGAACACAGAAGTAAAAATCCTCAACAAATTCTTAGCACACACAATTCAACAATATATAAAGAGAAAGAGGTGGAGACAAGTGGCAGTACAGCACTTAAGAGTTAAAATAACTATGCTTTTATCTCCATCTCTCTCTTTTATGAATCTAATGTAAATCTTATTTTCTTGTTATCAGGAGAGTAAAATAAAACATCACACACTATTTAAGTTTATGAAAACTTAACTTTGAATACATTTGAAAACTATTCTTTTATTCCTATCATTTTTATGCTATTTGTCATATTTTAGTTCCTCAGATTATATATTCATAAAGAATTACCTATAGCATTAGTTTTTAACACTCCTGTTCTTCCTATTATTCTAGCATATACTAGAATTGACACACCACTATATTACAGTGTGAGAGAATTCTGAATTTGACTGTGTAAGTCTTCAATGGTGTTCTCAGAAACCTTGACTTTAAGTAAAATGCTGAATGCGGAAAGCAGGCCCTCAAATAACACTGGTTCATCCAACAACAGGCTGGAATAGTTTTTCCAATGGTTATAATGAAATAATGAAACAACACTGAAAGAAGCAATATTATTTGAGGACTTGCTTTATTTCCATTAACAAAAGTGTTGTATATTTTCATGTAAATAGTATTCTCTTTTCATCTTGAGGAACTCCTTTCAGCATTTCATGTAAATGTCTAGGGATATGAAACCCCTTAGCTTTAGTTTGCCTGGGCAAGTCTTCATTTCTCCTTCATATCTAAAGACAGTGTCACTTGGTATCTTAGGATGCAGTTTCCTCCCCAGCACTTTCAATATACATTATCCCATTCTCTCCTGGCTTTCAAGGTTTCTGGAGAAAAATGTACTGATCGGCTCAATGGGGTTCCCCTTGTAAGTCACAAACTTTATTTCTCTTGCTGCTCTCAAGATTATTTTTCATTTTTGATAGTTTTATTGTAATGTTCCTTTGAGAGGATTTTTTCCAGTTTTATGTACATATAAATGTGTAAACTGTTTAAAGGTGTACAGCATAAGTTGTACATATATTGCAAAATAATTACCACAGTAATTTAACATCTAGTGTCTCATACAGTATCAAGGAACTTGTTTTTTTCTTTTGAGACTAGGCCTCACTATTTTTGCCAATGGAACCGCAGGCTAAAGTTGCCTGGGGTACCATGGACTCAAGTAATTCCCAGCTTCCCAGGTAACTGGGATTACAGTTGCGCGCCACCACACCCAGCTATTTTTTTGGAACTAGGTCTCGCTACATTGATTCGAGCAAGACTCAAACCCCGAACCCTGGTCCCCTGCCGTGGTTTCCTAGGCTGCTGCTTCCTAGGCATGCGCCACCATGCCCAGCTCATGGAACTTTTTTATGTTGTGATGAGAACGATTATTATCTACTCTCTTAATAACTTTCAAATATCCCATACAACAGTGTCAACAACAGACATCCCATTGTATACTATAGCACCAATACATATTTTTAACAGGAAGTTGTTAACTTTGACCACCTCCATCTAATTCCTCAAATCCCGTACTTTATCTATGGTAATTACATATCTCATTTCTTTTTTTCTTTTTTGAGACTAGGTCTTGCTATTTTTGCCTGTGGAACCACACACTCACATTACCTGGGGTACCACAGACTCAAGCAAACTCAAACTGAGCTTCCCAGGTAGCTGGCATTACAGGCATGCGTCACCATGCACAACTATTTTTTGGGGACTAGGGCTCGCTGTGTTGACCAAAGTGGGACTTGAACCACAATCCCTGGTCCCAGCTGCTTCATAGGCTGAAGCTTACAGGCACGCGCCACCATGCCCGGCTTCACATCTCATTTCTTTTTACAAGATTTTGCTTTTATATGAGAATATACCTGTAAATGAAAAATACATGAAATTTGTCTCTTTGATATATTTCATTTAGTATAATGCCCTTGAAGCTCATTTCTGTTGTCATGAATGGCAAGATTTCATTGCTTTTTGTAGCTGAATTATACATCTACACAGTGAATCTTCTTTCTCAATTCATTTGTCAATGAACATTTATTTCCATGTCTAGTATAAATAATGCTAAGAATATAAAGGTGCAGATCTCTCTTTTCAACATCATAATATTATTTCTTTTGTATATATACCCAGAAGTGGGATTGCTGGATTATATGCTAATTCGAATTTTAATTTTTTTTTTGGGGGGGGGACCTTTTTCTCATAGTGGCTGCACTATTTATTTAATCCATAGTGATTAGTAAGGTTGAGCATATCTTTACTTACATGTTGGCTATATGAATATATTTGGATAAATGTCTATTCAAATCATTTGTCAATTTTAAATGGGTTTTATTTTTGCTATTGGTTGTATGAGATTTTTTTCTTTTACATATTTTTATATTAACATGTTAATAGATATATGCTTTGCAAATATATTCCACTATGCTTTCTCAATTTGCTGATGATTTCCTTTACTGTATAGCTTTTTTGTTTATAACACTAGCAGTAAAACTGGGTGAGTGAGGGAAGGCAGTTGTTTAAGAAATCTAAATCTTAACCCATTATAGCTAGGAATCAGTAAGAAACAACAGTGGAATCTAAAGTCTGGACTCATGAAGAAGCTGGAAAAGAAAAAAAATAATTCACTTAAGGTGGAATAGTAGCATAGCTTTTCCTTACAAGGTCTTCTGTATGATGTGATTTCCCAGCAAGGTTATGTATTATGTCTATTATATATCTCACAAAAGATATGTTGGGTTCTTTTGTTGGTTTTGTAAGTAGATAGAATACAAATAGAAGATACTGGTTCTCAGTCATAAAACAAAGCTTATTGATAAAAACTTCAGCACTCAGTATACTTCTGCTGGTTCTAGGATTTAAATATCTCCCTCAGTTTCTATAATTTATTTTTATTGATAATTGTTAAATTATTATTCAGAGTTTCTTTAAGGGAGAAACCAAGCATACTAGAAAACTGAGGCCAAAAGTCCTAGAAGCTTTTAACGTAAATCACTGTTGATGTCTCCCTTTCTTTCAAACTCTAAGTATCTCTGGGTCATTAAATGTTTATGCTCAACATCACTAGTAATCAGGAAAATGAAAATCAAACCACACGAGATACCATCTTACACCAGTAAGAATGGCCTATATCAAAAAGAACAGGCAACAATAAACGCCTGTGTGGATGTGGAGAGAAATGAACACTTTTACACTGCTGGTGGGAATGCAAACTGGTCCAGCCACTATGGAAAGTTGTGTGAAAATGGAACTACCATTCGATCCAGCAATCCTACATCTAGGAATCTACCCAAAGGATACAAAAACACTGATTCAAAAGGACAACTGTACTCAAATGTTTATTGCAGCACTATTTATAATAGCCAGGATATGGAAAAAACCCAAATGCACCAAAACAGACGAATGGATCAGAAAGTTGTGGTATATGTACACAACAGAATATTATTCATCAACCAAAGAGACAAACTTATGTCATACGCAGCAACACAGATGGAACTAGAAGGAATCATGCTTGCAGAAAAAAGCCAGAAAGAAAGAAATACTGGATGGTCTCACTTATATGAGGGATATAGAGAAAACAACCAAACAAATGGACAAGAAAAAGTTAAAACCAACTGCCAGTAGAACTGAGCATAGAACAAGAGAGGGGAAGGGGGGTATATATTCAGGGAAGGGATGGGCACCAGAGAGCAAGATGATGGTTCATGGGTGACAAGGTGGTAGAAGAATCTCGGGTAGACAACAATGTAATATATATATGTATATATAATATATACTAATATAAAATATAATATATACATATATTTGTGTGATCAATTTTTTAAAATAAAATTAAAAAACATGAAAAAGTTTACATTACGTCCTCAAATTTTCATCACCCTATACCTTTAACATAGTCCCAATTAATTATGTCCTGTCTGAATTTCTTTATCATTTCCTTTATTAGTATTTTATTCATATTTCACCCATTCCTCAACTAGATAAGACTTAATGGAACAGCATTAGGGAACAAAAGAAAGTCAAGGTTTTAGATCTTTCCCTTCTCATTTATCAGTATAATAGGCAGTACTACTCACTTTTTATAGCCTCAATTTCCTCAGCTATAAAATGCATAATCTTATAGGCCACTGTGAGGCTTCTATAAATTAACACAATATACACTTGGAAAAATGTGAAACAAATATGACAATTCACTGTTGTCATTACTATTGTATTTACTGTTTCTTTTTACATACCAAATAGGACTTCATCTATAGAAGGTTACCATTAAATATAGGTGTAATATATGGTTAAATTAGGGTAGGCTGCTATAAAAAATTTTTTTTATATAGTTGATGAATCTATATTGAAAAACTGAGATAAAATACAACCTTTTCTAAGATTAAAAAAGTCACTAAATTTTAAATAGACATGTGCTTATCAAATGAATGGTTTAGGACTGGCAAGAATAAAAAACAAAAGTCCTCTCTTTCTCCTTGAGAATGAAGACAGTCTTATTCACTGTTATGCTGCTAGGATGTAGAACAGCTCCGAACCCCAACTCATGATACTTGCAGTTTAATGAAGAGAAAACATGTACATGGATAATCTCAATTTGTGACAGAAAAAATAAGCAGTAATGGAGGGAGAGATAAAGAAATTGGTGACTAGTTCCTGTCATATTAAAAACGACTAGAGAAGAAGGGGGAAGGGAGAGAGGAAAAACAAAGGGAGGGAAGAAAGAAATAGAAAGGATGGAAAGTGAGATAACTAAGAGCCAGTGAATGTTGAACAAAAGGAAGGGGGCCCAATTCAGAATCCAAATAACACATTAAGGAGCCTGAACTTTATCCTTAAAGCAATGAATAGCCTTTGAGAAATTTTAAGGGGAAATAAGATGCCCATTTATGTGTTTTAAAATTATTACTCTGGAAGAAATGGAGGAAAAGGACTAGTTAGACAGTCTGTGGAGATGGTGCTGCAAAAACAAAAGTGACATCATATCACAAAAATTGCTATAGTAAGCCAGGCGTGGTGGCATGCACCTGTAATCTCAGTTACCTGGGAGGCTGAGGCTAGGGATCACTTGAGTCCAGGGGTTTGAGACAATCCTGGGCAACACAGTGAGACCTAGTCTCTTAAAAAAAAGTAAAAAAAAGTTGCTATAGGGAGAAAAACAAAGTGATGGGGAGGTATCAATTCCAAGGTTGAGCTAGTAGGATATGTAATTGAAAGGGTGTTGGAGAGCAATGAAAAATAGCTAGGAATTTACTAGAGTTTGATTTTAAAAACAACTGAGTGATGGAATACATTTACTGATCTGAAAATACTGGAGGAAAAATATCTTTTATTTTGCCTTGCTTTGTTTGGAAAAGCATTTGTGCAAAAAAAAAAAAAGAAAAGATAAGCATAGTTTTAGACGTGATAAGATTGTTTGTGGAATGTTCCAGGAGTCATATAATATTGGCAGATTATCATATGTGCTATGGATGATTCTTTAAGCAATGTGTAGAATTTTCTATTGAACAATGGGCTGACACGACTGAATACTGTATAATCACTAGGATAAAGTCTCATAAACACTACCCTATATAACTAAAATACTTTTGAAAGTACGTATTTATTTTGCTAAAAACAATTTACAAGAACTTGACTGCTAGGACACAAAGATATGAGAAAGTGATGAATCCATAGAGACATGTCAAATCACTGCTCATTTAATAGAAATGTCTCACAATTTCCTTGTCCAGTGTTAACTGGATGAACCTTAAAATAATAAAACGGGGT